>CAXKVY010002167.1:0-160000 GCA_964058915.1 Tetropium fuscum
ATAGCAACTTATTTAAAGCTGGAAAATGTTAACAGGTTTACAGGACATTGTTTTAGACGTACTTCAGCAACATTATTAGCAAATACAGGTGGAGACATCCTACAGTTGAAAAAGTTGGGGGGTTGGAAATCCAACACCGTAGCAGAGGGATATGTGGAGAATTCATTACATGGACAAATAAAAATTGCTAATATGTTGTCTCATGTAGAAAATCCAGAAACGTCGGCGTCTTCATCTATTTCTGAAACTCATAATTTTGAGCAACACGGTCTTACTTTAACCGCTAATAGTAATCATAATTCCAATGTAACTATTAATATTTATAATTCCAAATAGTTCTCTTTTTGTTATTGTTGATGTTGTTTCTGAATTAAATAAATGTTGAGTGGATTCTATTCTTTCTAAACCATCTTTTAATCAAAAATGACATTGACATTTCCAGGTAAGAAAAGTGACAGATGCTAGCCGGGAAAGTACTTTCCCGGCTAGCTGGGAAAGTAAAGTAAGTAATAAGTCGCTTCCCGATTACTTCAAAGGTTAGAAATCCATAAATTACTAACCGATTGTGAGTAAAATTTTTTCCAACACTACTGTTAGAGAGAAAATGAGAAAAAGAGAGAGAAAAAAATATATTGAATAGTTTCCGAATAACATGCAAAAATGTAGCCCCCCCATTTCTCGAAAAAATACGCGATCCTACGCGATTTTTTCCTGACATGTCTATTTTGACTGGGCTATATGAATGTAAAATACCTGAGAATAATCAATGTTATATTTGAACCTATCGATGCCAATGATTATATCCGAAAGGGCAAATAAAATTCCTCCAGCACAAGTGCATAGTTTGCTCCAAGTCCATAAATCCTGAAAGCAATAGCAATGCAGAGTGTGCATTTAATGGATCATTATTATCCCGTCTTACCTCAAAAAACTGCACTCGGGCCATTGCTCTCCATAGCATTGTTGTAATCACAAGAATGTAAATTGGTACACCGACGATGAAGATGCTGTGCAAGTTGGGCAGTAGATAAAGCACAACTGAAAAAAATGTATTGGTTCAGAACTTTTACTTATGTACTTTCTGTATGGTTTCACAATATATAGCTTATAGTTGTTGTAAATGTGTATCATGGCACCTTCATGGAATTTTATTGAAGCTGTGTAAAATACACATTAATAACAACAGCGCTGGATTGGGGAGATCCGGCAGGGGCTGTTGGTTCGACCAGCCCCATCCCCAAACTAAATCGACCCGACACCAATTTTTTTGTTTGAAATAATAATTTTTCTGATAACGTTACAATATTAACATTTTTATAAAGGTAAATCACTCCTTTTTGCTTTTTGCTACATCATCAATGATTTGGTCACTGGTCAAATTCATTAGGAAGTATTTTTCAGCTGACATTTATACTAAGGCATCCAAGTGATCTTGTGATAGGCAATTTCTAAGTTTATTTTGCACCAATTCCAGTTTTGAAAAGTTATTTCACAAGACACTTGGGTGCAAGACAATGTTAGTAGGCGACATATTTGTAGGCGAAACAAAATTTTATAGGATACTGTGTGCATTTTGTATTGCAGCAGTACCTTAAAACAACCAATAGTACGTTTTCTACATGTTTTACGAGAGAATGACGATTTTGTAGATTCACTAGCTTCAGCACCCTTATCCTCAACTAATAGGACCTTAGTAGGACCTTTATTGGTAAATACAATATTACAATTAATTATTGTCCTCGTCGTCTAGAGTGGTTTTAATTGCAATATTAATTGCCATTTTGCAATAAAGTCTGAGCTCTGTGTGGATAGCTTCTTTGGTTACATTTTATTATTATTATATTATTTTTATTTTATTATTATTGCCAAATCGATAAGAAATCTATTCACCGACATTTTTACATGCATCTAAATCTTTACATGCATCTAAATCTCGTAAATCTTTAATATTTAGGGATCTCCAACCACGCAGGATCCTTAAATAATCCTTCATGTTTCACAAATCTATCTTTTAAACTTTGTATAGCCTTATCGTAAATAACGTTCTCTATCATCTTCAACCTCTCTGTTGCTGTGGTCATTTGACGAATCTCTTATGTCATCATCATCAGTGTTAATAACTTGTGCATGCGAATATTAGGCCAATAAAATCTCTTGTATATTTAAAATAATAATAATAAAATAAAATATTTTGTATATTTGAGTAAAGTTTCATAATATCTTGATTCAGCCATTCGGGAATTTATGATTTTTTTGGACATTTTATATACCAGAACGGCATTCATGCAGTTGGTTGGTAAATATTTCAACATCGGCATTGTCCATTGTCCATAAATGATACGCAATGCTTAGTGTAGTTGTTGGTGGGGAGTCAATCATGGTGTAAAAATAACATTGTGTACCATTTCTTCAACAGGAAAAATACGTTTTACTACTTTTTTGACATAAAATACCTGGAATAAGTGACTGCGATATACTACAAATTTCAAATCGCCTAATTTGCGTTCTCAAAGATACCCTGCTTCGGCTACACACCACGATTAATCAGATTGCCTCCATCAACAAAAAAATGATAATTACAAAACTCGATCGGGGATGCTTGTACTGGGTTGAAAATGTCATACAGAGACGATTTCTTTGTTTTTCTTGACAAAGTGGTTCTGATAAAAACCCCATCTTATCTGTCCCCTCCCCCCACAGGTAGGATTAAGATCGAGAGGTCAATAAGATCTTTTTTGTGCAGAATTCGGAGACACATTTTTCTCCTATTACTTTTGTTCGTCCGGTGAACGGTTACAAGAAATCTGCGAAAAACCGTAGTACAATCGCCGCTAGGGGTGGTTAGTTTTTCGTGACAAAACTTCTCGAATCCCCGAAAATCATTTCTTTATAAATTGTTTCGCCTAAAGTCTAATTTATGTCTAGTAATTGTTTCTCCTAAAGTCTAATTTACACTTTACAGTGCACCATTGCCAAATTGTTACGAAATTCGAAATTCTTTAGACACCGTATACCTATCTAACATAACATTTGTAAAAAAACTCATTAAGCAAAAAGTGTTCTTACCCATTAAGCCCAAGGTATATAGGAATACTCCTAATGGTAGATTAAGCGGTTTAAATCCAAATGCAACGATATAATAAACATGGCCTATGATAAATGCCAACATTCCTACATCGAAATATTGGTGCCATATTAAAAATGCATCGCCAATGCAACAGAATATTAGTCCGGTTAGGATCCTCCTTGAATATTTGTACCTAAAACATTTTCAATTACTATTGTATACATTCTTAACATTGGGTTCGAGGGTTCGAACATTGGGTTCACCACTGTCCTAGGTAATTCAAAGAGATTTTTCCCACAAACCGTTAAGTAGACGTGAAAACAAAAGCTGCTACGCTGCTAAACACACATGTATGCTGTCTAACACGTGTGTATAATAACGTAATGTGTGTGGAAAATAACGTAAGCAGTGAATCACATTAATTTCGTTTTTTAATAACAATTTAAATAGAGCTAGAGGTATGCTACTTTATAACAAAACAACTGCGCAACTGAATTAATAGATACTGATCATAAATAAATAAGACATTTTACACATTATTAATAAATGTTAATTACGCGTGATTGACTGGCGCGGTATATTGTTTTGATTGATTTCAACTGTTTCTGTTTCACTGTGGTACAATGATATTTTTTCAGTTACCCTTTAGGAAGCAATAATAATAGTTTTTTTTCGCGTTTAAAAAAAAGTTTTAAAAAAATATCGGGTTGTATAAAAATTTGTACACAATTTGCTGATAAGAAATATATGTTCTGTAATTATATTATGACAATATTATATTGGTTTTGACATCAAAATTGGGGTTTGTAAGATTAAATAAGAACCAAATAAATTAAAACATATATTTTGACACGTCAAATTGAACAAAATTGTTAACGCAACATTATGAAGAAAATTAGAAATATAAAATTGAATATCATTATTACTTTTCCACGTGGCAATATCGTATTGGAAAAATAAAACTGGATTCAATTTTTTTTTATACTTAACTAATTTGGTATCGAAATCTATTTTTTCTACACCCTTGTATGTATGTATATGGGTCAGAGTGTAATGGTTTCCCTTCCACTACAGCACTTAGGCCTCAGTAGGCCCTTTGTGCATCCTATTTATTACGGATGGCTTAACTTCGAAGATCGAAATCTTACCGTTCAAGTACTTCTTACCCTGTTTCTACTCCCTTGACAGTAAAGCTTATTATGTCATTGCTTTGAAAAATTATCACATATAGGTTCAAAAAAAGTAAATCAAGAATAGTCTTTTTAATAAAATCAAGAGTAATCCAAATTTAATACATTTTATTCATCCTATTTAAATTATATTAATAGTAATTGAACAATTTGTACAATTATTCACATTATTAACAAAACTTGGAAAATGATTTTTTTAAATTATTAACTGTAGATATTACCTACTATAAATAATTACTATCGATATTCTCTAAATTAGACACCGATGGGTACTTGACATCATTTGCCTTACCTGTATCATCTCTTTCGTACAAAATTTTGTTAGCAACGTCTTTTTTGTTGGTTATGCTCTCAGCAACGTGTAACTTTCTGCTATAGTTGACGGGTTCCACCCGCCATGCTTTTTTAATGCTAAGACTTCTACTCCTGTGTTTGCCAATACTGTGGCTGACGTTCTTCGATTCTTCGAAATGAGTGACCAGTACCTATATGTTTCTTGATTTAACAAATTGAGGGAACGAGCTATTTTTCCTGAAACGGCTACCAGTAAGTTCTTCCCAAAGGGTTGATTATAGCACTTTCCTCTTGGTGCAGAAACGATGACTCGACCTGTTAATTTCAGTTCTAATGGCGATATACTCCTTTAAAATCAGCAAATTACAGGTTGTTGATTCGCTACATTCTGCTACCGTAAATGTACGCGACATCCAGTTTTTGGATCCGGGATTTTTATCACTGCAATATTCATTATTGTTAAGTCAGTTGTTTTCATGACTAAACGCTCAATGAATCGATATGCTCCAGCTATTCCTATTAAAAAGCTATTCATTAGTTTTTCAAAAAAGTCATGCAATTCGTCACTTGTGAAAACACTGGATTTTTTGGCTTATAACCGTCATTGCCCTTTTTTCAATTTGCATGCAATGGGGGGTATTCACATCTCCATTTACAGAAAGGATTGCCTTCAGCATCGAATACTTACACCACACATTGGATGGAGACTTCAGGACTTTACATAAAGATAAGCTAATAACACATTTTCGGTAATCTCTTCCTTGCTTTTGGTAAGATACCAATCTTTAAACGATTTGTATTCCTGTTCGTACCGCTTCTTCGACTTATCAGGTAAGTAATAGAAATAAACAAGCGTTACTTGCCGCTTCTTCAATATCCATTTCGCTCATAGGTACTTCTAATGGGATCTCGAAAAATGCGCGTATTTCAGGCATAAAATTGGAAGCTTTCAAATTTATGATTTTTCTGATAGTGTTAGTATATGATCTTGGAAACATCATAACCTGGGAAATCAACAATTAACAAAGCCGCAGGAGGTCAAAACACATTCCGGGAATAATTCTTGTAAAATTTAAATAATTAACGTAAATTTCAAAATGTTTTGTAAAGGAGTAAAAATAAAAATAGGAAAAAAACCTTTTAATTTAAACGGCTTTATTTTAAATCAACAGTTGTAACACTCGGAGTAGTTTCCACAAACACCAAAACACTTTCACTTCGCTCGACGCGCGTTTCGTCAACCAAGTTGGCATCATCCGGAGACGATTAAAACTAATCTTAAACTAAAAATCTACCCTTTTTATACTATTTATGGTGAAATCATTAGTCACGCTTCAATGATTAGTTGCTAAGCAACGCGTAAAGCGGACTATACGGTATAGGTCCCTTGTCGCTATTCATACTACTTTTACATTTTACAATTTCTATGCTGCATCCAATTGTCTATTATTGGTCACATTTCTGACTAATCTTAAAATACTAATATCTATTCTATGATTGTTGTCAAAAGCATGTTGTGCAACACTAGACTTATCTGTTCTTCCATATTTTAGATGAGCCATATGTTCTTTAAATCTGGTGTTAATTGATCGTCTCGTGTATCCAACATATTTTTGATCACAATCATTACAACTAATTTCTTAAATCCCAGACCTTTCATTTGAAACAATTTTATCCTTTGGATTGTCTAAAAGTTGTAATTTATTACTCGATGAATGAATCGCTGTTATACCCACGTTTTTGAAGACCTTACTCAAACCACGAGTAAACCGGGGTTCGGTAAAAAGGGATGGATACATATTTTGGAGTCTCTATATCCTTTTGAAAGATCGTAGAATTACGAAGTGTGTCCTTAAGTGTACGCTTCCTAATTAGTTTTTCAACTATATCTCTAAGATAACCATTACTCACAGCTATATCTTTAATTAATACTTTTTCTTTTTCAAACCTCTCATTACTGAGAGGGAAACTTAGTAAAAAACGATGGACAAGAAAATTAAAACTTGCCATTTTATGTTGATAGCAGTGGTGAAAGTCATTAGGGATATATCTGATCGTACTGGTATCTTTTCTATATATATCAAATTCTAACCTATTGTCACTATTTTTAATTACTAATACATCTAAAAATGGAAGTTTTCCATTATTTCCTAGTTCATATGTAAACTTTACAGAAGTGAAACGACTATTTAATTTGGAAATGAAGTTTTCTACATCCGCAATCTGCTTTTGACAACAATCATAGAATAGATATTAGTAATTTAAGATTAGTCAGAAATGTGACCAATAATAGACAATTGGATGCATTAGAGAGCATAGAAATGGTAAAATGTAACCATTAACCCTACAAATTTGACGTTTTGTTGAGTTGATTACATAAATAATATATTTTATAATATAGGGTTGACTATCTATAGTTCACTGACTATCTTATGAAGCAACTAAAAGTAAGTTACTGAAAAATGCAACATCCAAAGTCAATTTGTCATGAAATTCCTGATATGAGATACATCAGTTTCCTTTTATTTTAATATGAATGAAATATTGGATTTTGCTCTGCTTGATTCGAACTCGGACATTATATCGATCTCTCCACACGTTCTACTGCATTTTTAACAGCGTTGTCAAGTATAACCGATTTCCAGGAATTTAAGGAAAAACAAATGATTTTATATACATTCTATCAAATTCGCCTATCAAATTATGACATTATCATGTAGTATAACAAAATATTGATCACACTATATACCTTTCGTCATATCATAAAACAATTGGATGGTGAATGTGATGCAGAATAAGAATGTTTCCCATTCAAATATTACGGATCCATTTTACGCGTTCCTCGGCCGTGTCACATCGGCATCATTGGCATTCATTTGGATGCCTAAATTGCCTAATACCATCGAACGTTTTATGGTAAAGTGGGGTAACATAGCAACGTGTTGAATTAAAGCGCCTTTATAGTGACGATTTTAGCTTGCTGTAAGAAAAGTTATACTGCCCCGATCTCCCATTGGGGCAATTGTGGGTATAATTTGAAAATTTTTTATGTCTCATATTTCGATGTTACAAACTATACATAATAACCTGTTTTGCTATCACAGCATTTTTTATGGCTGACTGCATTCTGGGCGCAATCTCAAAGAATAAGAAATATATTATAATGTAAATATAATATTTATTTTATTACATACTTACTTAATGACACTGAGACGCATTTCTAGTGTGAAGTAAAAAAAAACTTGAACCTAACGTAAACAATTAATTAATGAAATAACGACAATTAAAATAATTCTGAAACTGACGAATTATTATGTTAAAACATTCCACTTGCGATTATGAGAAATGCCTTCACAATGTGTAGGTAATTTATTTGCGATGCTATTGTTGCTAACCAATTAATTAGTTGATAACTAACAACAAAGCCACAAAGAGCAAATAATACTTATCGTGACATCACGATATCACGAATATGCAGCAAGAATCAATTTACGCATTTTGTTTTATACCTACTGCTTCTTATCATAATTTTCTTATCGAAATATGAAAAGTTCCACTTGTTAGGTTTTATTTATTATTCATGCATTTTTATTAATGATTCAAAATTATTCTATTTTTATAGTTTTAGGTACAGTTAACATAAGAATTAGGAAACCTCTATATGCACTGCGTTAAAAACTATTATATATTATTAAAGGCTGGCAGCCCACCCCCAAAAATGCTCTAGAAATACAAAAAGTGACGTGGTTGAGGTAAACCCGTTCAAATCAATATAGTCCACGGTCCACCGCCCCTTTTTTTATTAATGATTAATAACAGGCTGAATTTTCGTGAGTAGCTTCGTTTTGACGAGATGCCCAAGTCTTCTATTTGCGAATTTTTTCCCAATCGTTCTCAACAGTCAACAAAAGTTCTTCGCTCTGTTTTGCGGGCGAAAATTTCTGACATGAATTTCCTTGACCGATCTTTCCCAAACGTGAATGTTGCTGTTCAAGAACTGCTGAATGTTGCTGGTCTATACAGACGAAGTGACCCATCGTGGCATGACTTGAAAATTTTTTCGTCGGAGAAATGACATTAGACCAGAAATCTTCATATCTGTCAACATAATTGTTGGCAAAGAGCATCGCTTCTTTGTTGCGGTCAGATAACCAAGACCACAGACCATGCTTGATGATATAGGTAGATGATATTCGTTGGATATTATTTAAAAATAAGCAAGCATACGGGATTCGTATGCTGCCGCACTACTACGCTATCATCCAATTTTTACGCAATTTTTAGTGCGTGGTATAAATTTTTGAGACATTGTAATCTTTACAGACGAAAAAACTTCAACACACAGCGGTGTACCTATTCGTGTTTACCAACCTCTCAATACTCGATTCGATGAGAAATATATTTAACAATGATAAAAGTGGTAGATTTTTCGTTAATGTGTGTGCTTCGATATCGGCACGTGGTCCTGGTGTCTTGTGACATATTGAAGAACGATTTAATAGTGAAACGTATATTATAGTCTAAGATCCGGCTGTAATACAATAATATATTATAGGCCAAGATGTTAGCCATTTCGGAAACATTTCTTTTTATAGTTAAAAGCGGCAAAGCCGCTAGACTTAAGGCCGGATATGCCAGCAGTATATCTCTTTTTAAGTTATTGGAATGATGCGCCATCTGTGTTTAGTTAAAACAGTCGCAAACGCCTACGCCAATGAGAAACATTGTGTAGGTAGGGTGTAGGGTTGCCGGTCCTTGAACTACACATACATTTTAGAGAGGGTTTAGTTTATTGTTTAGTTGAATATCCTTTGTCCTCTGATCCAGGATTTCTACTAATTGTGCCGTTTATTCTCTACTTTTTTAAATTATTAATCACCGAATTTTTGTTAATATTATAACGTAGAGCAATTTGTCTCATCGACCATCCATCATTTGCTATAGCAATAAAACAGCATTACAATAAAAAATAAAATAAAAGTGCTAACTGTTTTATTTCGGCTACTCGTTAAATATTCAAATACCTAGAGACAGAATAACATTAGAAAAATATAGTTCCTATTTTTTTGCTCACGATAGTACCTTGTAGGTTTTGTTAATAATGTAGAAATGATTACTATTATTATTATCTGTTTTATTATTAACATTAGATCCATTGTGTAAATTAATATAAACTAATAATAACACATACTTACTCTTCTCCTAAGCTCATCCCATGAAGAACCACGAACAGCATAAGACTTATTATAGGTAGACATTTTAACACAGTGCTAAGGATCGACGGTTTGTCTTGAGGAATAAAAATAACGAAATAAATGGCCACTGTCTTGAAGAATGGGACTAATTTTGGGCCGGCGCTCTTTACCTGAAAATATTAACACATGATATATTCTGACGGATTTGCAGGAAACAATTACTTAGAGCCCAGAGACCCCTGCCTGCTGCATTGGATTATATCCACGAATCCTGATCGGTAGCTAAAATCATTCGTCAATTCATCACCAAACATGGACGGTTTCGCACTAGTTTGCTCCGATCAGCATGTTATATGCGATGGAAAAGACAGATGACAATAGCAACTAAACTAGCCTCAGGCAGACTAACAGTGTAATAGTAGCGAATAGGTAGTAGTAAATGGCCACAAGAGGGAGATAAATAATATATTTATATGTATCTCGCTACTATTAGGATGTATTCTGTCAAAATATATAGATAGAGCTAAATATTATCCCTTTAGAAAAACCGCAGAACCCGGAAACATCAAAAAGTAAGATTTCCAGTAAGAAATGTCGTTAATTTACGAGATTAGAGGCAATTATTGTAATCAGAAGCACGTAGGGCAAACAAGATAGTCAATTGGAGAGCATATTTAGGAAATTTTATGTTCTTCAATTTGGTATAAGTAATATTTTTTTTGAAAACATGCTAGTTTTTAAGATATTTATAAAAAAAAAAAGACGAGACCTACAATGGCGGCTACAGCTCCTATATATATTGTAGACCATAATGCCGAAATACGACTGTGAAAGATCAGAAAACTCTATTTTCACAAAACACGTAACGAGGGCATTTATATTGAACATGGTTTTAAACTAAGTATTGTTAAGAAAAATACTGACAAAGGACCCCGCACACATTATAGGGGGAAAACGGCTTCCATCAAATTGGCCGAATTTTTGTATGGCGTTGAGTCATCATCCCTATAAAAAATTTTAGTAATATTGTCGCCGACAATATAATAAAGCTCTCGTTTTTAAACTTGACCACAAAGAGTTTACAAGTTCGAGTTTAGAGTTTTTCGATTTCGCGAATGCCATGGAAGATCAGCGTATTTTGTCGCTACTATGAATAGTAGCGACAAAATACGCTGATCTTCGCATCGGCGCAGGCAATGTGGTGTTTTTTATATATACATATTTAAGTTTTGCATCGTATCTCGCTTAGTTATAATGCAATATTAAAGTAACAGTGCTCAACAGACCTCAAAGGTCTTTCCAAGCACTGCAAAAAATGTTCTCTAAGTTTTTCCCGAAAAATTCATCAGTTTTCCGTTATTTAACGTTGAATATTTCGAAAAAACAGTCTTCTTTAACGAGCCATAACTCCCTTTATTTTGGACCTAGCACATTCTTTAAAAAAACAGCTTGATGTTTCCTTCATCAAGCTACATATTTGGTCATTACAACTTTTTTGAGAGAACGCGAAGTTTTCGAGGTATCCGCGAAAAACCGTCCAAAAACATTCATTTTTCAATCGCAAATAACTCGAAAGACATCTAAATATCGAAAAAACTTTTTTATTTTTTTTACATAAAATTTGTCCCTCTATCCATTTCCGGGGTTATTTCGAGTGAAAAAATATCTACCCCCGAGAAGGGTTGGCATCCATTCTCAGGGTAAAAACACACATCGGCGCTATGTCACTTTTGCTCATTAAGCCACCCCTAACTACTCAATAAATTTCACGTCAATCGGTCGAAGTTCAACATTCAATGAAAACCTTCAATGACTGCACTACCTGCCGCGCTGCGTCTCAGAGCGCCTTTGAGTTTGATCGGTCAAAAAACATTTAGAAACCTTTTTTTTTTTTTGTATATTTCAAGCCCTTTTCTTTTAAAAATTAACAAAAATTGAGTTGCTTTTAAAATAATAATTTTTTTTGCGCCATTTTTTGAAAATGGCGGAAGTTCCGATAAGATTTTTTGTTGGGAAGTGAAAAATTCAGAATCAGAGATCACTTCACCCCTCACCTTCAGCTTTGCACTTCACCTTTCACCCCTCGAGCGGCAATCCCCCGATGTCGCAAACTGAGGTCTACTATCAGGGAACCTATGTCTACCATCCCACCAAATTTCATTTCTTTCCGACCTTTTGCGAATAGAATCCCTTTTTTGTACTCATTGCTTGGACTACTATATTATATTCTTTATTCATATAAGGTATACTGGGTTCTGGAATATGTTTTTTTGGCAGGCTTTAGCGGCGGAACGGTTAGTCTTCCAAAAAAACGTTATATACAAAAAATTTAGGCAATATCTACTTTAATTTTGTGTAGTGGGCTTGTCGAAAAAACGATCCTTTCTGAGATATAGGCCAAAAACTGAGAAGTGCCAAAAGTTTTGGGCCAAATTTTTGGTCGCAAACTTCAAATTCGTGTTCGGCGGCCCAAAAAACATACAACTAAAATTACTGGATAGGGCTGGAACCTTTGGTGTAACTATAACACTCTGAGTAGTTTCCACAAACACCAAAACACTTTCACTTCGCTCGACGCGCGTTTCGCCAACCAAGTTGCCATCATCCGGAGACGATTAAAACTGAGTTTTAATCGTCTCAGTTTTAATCGTCTCCGGATGATGCCAACTTGGTTGGCCAAACGCGCGTCCAGCGAAGTGAAAGTGTTTTGGTGTTTGTGGAAACTACTCAGAGTGTTATACAACTATAGTAAAACTTCTGTGGGAATTCTAATATGCCTAGCCTATTGAAGTACCTTTTTGTAAATAATAGAGGAACTGCTTCAAGTAAGACACAGAAATGGTACAATATGTTAGGTATATAGTATATAGTATACAGTTATTATTGTATTTAATTAAAGCAGCACACGGTTATGTTTCCTAAATACGTACCTATTTCTTTGTGCTGCACAAAGAAACACGTATATACCAAACATAACCGTTGTAAATATTATTTCTCCGTTACATTGTCTTAGGCATTTAATTTTACATTTCTGTTCTTTTTTTGCATGTAAAATACCAAGAGAACTAACTATATTCCAGAGATTTTCTGTATGAGAATCCAGATTAGTTTACTCCATATTGCCTTATCTTTTGTTTTGTTTACAGTCTTCTATTGCACAGACGAAAATATATGAAATACTGAAAAGCTATAGAACAAAGGAAGACGCTGAAGTACCTACACATACGTTTTGCTCCCATTAAAAAAATGTTATACCTACCTACGTTTATTTTAATATTATTAAGATTAATAGGTAGCAATTTTCGATTTCATGATAAATAATATATGTTTTTATATCCAACCACGCGCTTACCGGGACCGGAATAACAGGAAAATCAATGCAAACATGCAGTAAAAATAAACTGCCCCATAATAAAACTTAACGCATAAACATGGCATACTCATTATATTTATTAAACGGAGGGGAAACTAGAAAATACGTTTGATGATGCTTTGCTTACCACTCTCCCAACTGAAGTCATCGCTTTGTTTTGGAATTGAAGGTTAAGGCCAATGATTTAGAAAGCACTACAATGAAATCAGATGTTAACTTGCTATGCTAGAAAACTGTACGATTTAAAAACGCATCGTGAGTGATTCGTATCTCTCTACTGTCAAAATCAGCTGTGATTGCTATGAACTGTTTACAGCGAGCATGCGACGTTTTCTCGTGCAAATTGGATAGTCTAACGGTTCCGTTGATCATCGTGGCTTGCTTGTAACTCACGCATGCTCCATTTATACAATCCATAATAATGTATACAATCGGCTCGCAGTCGTTATGTTGTTGTGATTATTTTTTAATAGGCATATCGAACAATTCGTACCAATTTACATACCAAGTATTGTGTTATGTCGTCCAATTCTACAAATATATACTCTATATCTCCAAATAGGATCATGTCGGTTCTCTTGAAATCTGAATAGTGTATTTAAGACCTTTACTATTACAATAATTATCAGCTCTATGCGGTTTTTCCTGACAAGTGTATTTTGATTAGGCTAATATTTTTTTCACGTTTTACACATTTTTTTGGATTTAGAAATATATTATAAGTTCTCAGTTCTCACCATTATCTTGAAAAGTATTTCCATTTGCATAATAATTATATTCCCTGCTTTTATTTATTTATGCCTTTGTTTGCAATAAATATTTGTGCACTGTCTGTCAGTGGTGTAGCGTAGGTACATTCATTATTCAACACAGTATTCGTATACCTTATAATTATGCCATATAGGTAATTCGCATTTTTGCGGCAAAGTAATATGTTTAAAAATATGGTTCGCCAGGAATTTCATTGCAGCCTCTGTCAACTTTTTAATTCAAATTGACGTATGGATAAAGTCATCGCACTGCCATTGACATATAGTTCTATATTTTCATTTCATTAAGTGCCCATTTTCCGCCTTGGTATTTACCTAATATGTTTTCCATACACAAGAACTCATATCTGCAGTCGAAATATGAGGAAATCAACCCTAGGCTGTTGAACCGTTGTGTTCAAAGAGGTAAGGGTCCCGTTATGGTTAAACAGATACTATGCTATTTTAATATTTCCTGCTATACAGCTAGGGAATTCATATGGAATGATGTGCACGATTTGGAGCCTCCATTCAACCGGCTCACTTCCGAACAACCTTCTATACCTTGTCCGAACGTAGATGTTACCAGAAGGCCTGTGGCATTTGGAAGATGGGCTATGCCAAAATTGGTATGAAGGGAGTAGAGACGATTTAAGACTGCGATGTCTGTAATAAATTATCAGTGAGATAAATATCTCATTTATATTTACAGTTGATACGATCCTTTTCAACACTGTGCGATGATCCATCATACCATCAATGTTGGCGTGCAGGTGATCAACAGAATTTTCTGAATCAAATCAGTTCAAGGCTATACAATATATTATCCAGTGACGTTTCATTAAATAAGGATTTATCTATAATCTATGCAAATAAAACGCACCAAAACGTAATTCGCATGACTTTGATTCGTGCAGCCACTGATCACATGCACGCCAACATGATGGTATGGACTTTCTTAAGAATTTAAGTAACGTAGAAAGAGAAGTGAGGTAGAAGGTGAAGAGAAGAAGGCAAAGTTAAGTTTACCTTGCTTAAATTCATTTAAGCAAAATTGACCTTGCATAAATTCTCAATAACGTTGCGCAGTTTTTAAAAGGGGCAAAGGGGTGTATGCCAACTGCAAATATAAATGAGTTGAAGTGAATAAGGAAATATATCGTGTCTCACTCTCACTGATGATTGCTTGACTACTCTTTATTTAATCGTCTCTGCTGTAGTATTATAAACGAAATTCTTGAATCTACAAAAAGGAAAACATTAACCTATTAAAAGACTATGAATCTTTGTTTAATTTCTTATACCATTTTCGAAAAATGCCTGAAGACCATGCTTTGATTAAGATCTAAAGCCGCATTGACAAAGAATGACGCTATTCCACACGATTCGGGTAGACTCCAATTACTCGTATCTAGAAATAACTTCATTTAGATATGTATTTTCCTTCCAAATGTTACCTTCTGATATCTTAAATCACATAATACGAATCGACTAATACGAATCGACTTAATTTGATGTTTTCCTAATCTTATAATAATTGCACTTGGAATATTTTTAACATTGCCAGTTTTGGTATATATAGCGTTTCTCTAAATTAAAATTAATTAAAAACAACCTAACATAATCGATGCCTCAAGAACGTCTGACAAATTTGGCTATTATCTCAATTGATAGCGACATATCAGAATATTTAGATTTGTCACGAATCATAAAATTAATTTACGTGCAAAAAGTGGTATATTAGTTTAGTACATATAATTTATATTTTTAAGTAGCAACTTGTTTTTTCTGAAATTATTAAGCTTGTAGCTTTATTATAAATATTGTTAATCAGTGATGTAGCCAGGGGGGGTCCGACCCACCCGAAATTATTGAATTAATTGCCAATTTCATTTTCGGTCGTAGGTATTGGTTTTTGTCGATTTTTTTTGGTTTAGTCCCTTTAATTACATAATTTTCCGAACAAATTTCAAGAGAATATTAAGAAATTGCTGATCAAGATTGATTTCACTCACGTGCAAATCAATCTTGATTTCACTTGATATCTTGATTGTCACGTGCAAATCATAGTATTCGTAGTTTCTTGCAAATAATTGTATAATTATTGTTATTACACCCAATTATGCAGATCAAACGCAGAACTCTGGCTCTTTGGCAAGTCATGCGCACGGCGCACTTAGGTAGGTACCGATACCGATTTCACCTGAAAGTCCTAGTCCTAGTCCTAAAACTCACGTGGTGCTAAGTGCATTTTTATTATTTTATTCTTATTTTATTCTTTTTTTTATCTGGAAAAGGTATGGAATTCCAATTTTTTTTCTTGTGAAAGGCGGTATTTTTGTATAAATGAATTTTTCATTGAAATTTTGAAGTGCCACTAAAACGCGTGACCGTGAAAATTTGCAAAATTAGGGTCTCACGGGGCAGATCTAATATCCCGATAGTGATGCTCGGACCCCCCCAAATGAAATCCTGGCTAAGTCACTGTGTTAATCTTCCTTCTATTTTGCTCATATTTATTTTATTTCGTTTGTTATAAATAACAAGATTTCTGTTTTATTTTGGAAAATTGTGCCCGGGGGCGGCAAAGTGGAATCTGTACCCGAGTGGCCAACGTCCTAGGAATGGCTATGTTCCAACTAAAACTCAGTACACTGCTTGAAAACTGAAAAGCTGCGGTTTCAAATGATACCACTTCATTGGAATTGGATCTGCTCTAACAAAGTTCTGGGACTAAGAATATATATAACACAAAAGAAACAATAGTTAAAATACCATCCCTATACTCCTAATGTCCCTTTCTAACAATTAAGCATGGATCGGACTTCTCTTTTTTATTATCATATTCTTAGTTATATTCTTACTATATTATCTGACGTTTTAATGTACCTGCAAAATCCCAATAGGCAACAAACTCAAAACGATTATTTTAAGTTACCTAGTATTAACACTATTGCAAATTTTATAAAATAAATATGGGAATCCTCACATCTCAGTGAAGGTCCTGGAGGTGAAGGAAATGTAGAAGTTGACAGTAATAAAGAAGGTGGTGTGGATGCCGATGACATACCTCTTTCTGAAGTAAAGAATATGTCTAAAACAAAATCTTTGAAGGAGAAACTTGAAGAAGCTATAGCAACGGGCAATGGTTACGAAAGAGATTGATCCCTCAGCAAGAAAAGGAAATTCGCGAGAATGTTTAAGGCTTGTAAAGAAAGAAATGGCATTATTTGAAAATGGGGGGTGCGAGGATGACACTTGCAGAAATTTTTTGACAAATTACTAACTGTTTAATTACTAACCGCCGACAAGTATATATTCGTTTAGGGCTTTCTCGTCACTGGTTGCATTTGCTACTAAAAGACTCGACTAAGAGACTCGACTTTAAATGCACTAGCGATTATAAATGAGGGCACTTTAATTTTAATAGTTAAACTATTTTAAAATATTTACTCATTAGTTATTAGATTTGTTCTTATTATTGAAATATGGTGTAACTATATTTTTTTTAAATAACAAGAAAATAATTAATGTTTATGTAGTTATTGTTCCATTTTAGTACTTGAATATTAATAATATTATTAGGTACATCCCTAATTCTGCACCGCATATAATTTCGAGTTCTAAGGACTGGCTTTTACAAAATTGTCAAAACCGGTGGAGGCGAGGGTCATAAAAGATGTAACGTAATATAATACGTAAATACGGAGCGCTTACCGGCTATTGACGGTTCCTAGCTCCTAGGTTTGTTTCAATCTAATGATTGAAACAAACGGAAATAATTTAATGTAACTAATGTGCATATTGTGAAAACTGTAATTGTTGTGGGGGACTTGTAAGAAACTAAATATTCTGGTGGGAGTTTTGACGCTTTGCTTTGTCCATCTGTCGTAACTTCTTTTTTAAATAATTAAAATGGTGATGGAAAATTCTTTTTTCTTCTCATTTGATTTAAAAACATTAACACTACCTAACCATATTTTAAGTGTTTAAAATTTTCCCCATTTCTATTAATAAAACAAGCTCTAACTCTGTCTATAGTTTGCGTCATCGTATTATTTAAAATCTCTGGAATAATATTTTGCATATATATTCTAATTCTTTCTAATAAGTTTTCTAAATGTCAAACTGCTCAGAATTAATTTTATCTTTAAGGCAGTTCAAAATTGAAAAATCCAAAGGCATCACATCTATGTGATTTACATTTTTGTTATCAGTTATTTTTGTTTATCAGTTTGTTATCAGTGCATGGAAGTATTATTCTGTTAAGAGATATAAAAAAATACTTCGATTTGAAAAATAAAATGTCATATAACTTAACATAAAAACGGGAGTTGCGAAACTGGTTAGTCCATATATCTATACATCGCGTGCAAATGTCAGCGTTTTATCACAAAACGTAACAAAGATAAAGACTGCTCCAAAATTTCATTAGCAGTGTTAATAAACCGGTATATCATCATTGGATTAAGCTATTCGCTATGTGCAAGATCCGTTAAGTGACATCTGGTGTCAGTAATCGGCGAAATAATTAACAATACGAATTATTTTTATTAGGTAGGTAATGAATTATAATTATACCTATGTATCAAATTGCAAGAACCAGTATTACGTAGTTAATATATTATTATGGATTAAAAATGTTGGACTGAGCAAGCATCGAACGCACGATTCCTCGGTACACGGAAACTGTCAGTGTCGCTGCATAGTGTCAGAATCGCGAGGCTCGTTTTGAAGTAATTAAAATGTGCTTTGTAAATTTTATTACATATTAAATGAAGTATATGGAAATTATTTTACTACGTTTTATATGGGTAATGGCGACATATCATATCCAATAGCGGTATTTAATTATATTGTAATTGGCTGATATACTACGTAAAATTGAATGATTATTCGAATGGTCAACGCTCCTGCCAAGAGGGCGATATGCGACACTATACGTGCAATTATACGGTAATAGGGCTCCTTATAATATTTAAAAACATATTTTCTTTTTTACTAGTATATATTTTGTTACTTTCTCCCTCAAAAAAACCCAAGCTCACGATAGGCACGTTCCTCGGTCACGGCGTACGTGAGCGGTGTTGTTTTTTTGTTTTCTCATGATGGAAATGCACTTTTCTCCTTGAATCATCATTAGCTGATATTTTGACAATATGATAGATACCGGCAATTTTTTTAATGTCTTTTTGTAATTAATAATATAGTTGCGAGCTCCCATGTCTCAGTGATGATATTACGTATAAGACGTGACCATTAAAGTTCAAGAGTTTGCCACTGGGCGCGCATGATTGTTTACCGCCTCCCCACCCAGTAGCTGCACGGTCCCAATATAATTATTATTATTATTTTCGTCTGTTGCAGCGCAGAGAGCTGCACGACCACGATGAAGCCATTGTAATATCAGCTATCCAGACTATCTGCGATTTGGTTCACGATCCAGAAAGAGGATACGAGGCAGTAAATTTGAAAATTGTAGATAGGTCAGTTCGATTTCATTTACATCACATAGTGATTCCAGTACATATTATTTCTGTTCAGAATGGTGGATCTAATATTACACGAGACCCCGATTATACGAGAGAGAACCGCAAACACTCTCGCGATAATAGCGAGACTGGCTGATGGCAAAGAGGCGATTGTGTCTAATAAATATCTGCTAGAAAATTTGTCTATATGCGTGGAGGATGAAATACCAAAAATTAGAATTCACGTGGCAGCTTTGTTGGAAATGATTGCTAGGTTTTGGAAGAGTAAGTGAATTTTTGTATACACTGACGGACATAAAAAGTGGCGCACCTAGATTTTGTCCCAAATTTGATGTTCAATAACTTTTAAACCAGCCTATCGATTTTGATAATTTTTTTTTTGTTTGAAAGGGCGATTCTTGCGGATGACTATTTTGCAATTGTCTTTCCATAAAAAATGTATTTTTTAATATGTACAGCCTTTAAAAACCGATTATGATTTTGACACGAAATTTGAATGTCGCTGTGGAGTGAAATTTTATTTGTTTTGAATTCTTAGGTTGGTCACGGTGTTTACCATTATTTTTTCAATATTATCTTTTTTGAATAACCTCTCTAGCCGCTTCAGCAACGAAGATGCGACATTCTAGATGAAACGGTGTTATTAAGTTTGATATTTAACAAGGAGGCTATGGTAACGGTTAACACTGAAACGTCAAAAGATTCAGTTAAAATTCTCATGAAAAAAAAATAATCTCTATATTTAAAAATTAACACAACAAAACATTAATGTTAGCCGAAGTTGTATATTTTATATTAAAATGCTCTGGCAAGAGGACCGACGAAACGAAACTAAAAAGGCCTAAGTGTAGGTAATGTCTCCACTGAGAATGAAGATAATGCTCTGGTTCAATTTATTCATCAGAATCCTTTCGAAACTACTGTAAAAGCTCGAGAAGAAACATTATATCCAGGGTCTGTCAGAACAGCACGAAGACGTCTCAAACAATCTGGCCTTAAGAACTGCGCTACTGCTCACAAAGTGTCTCTTATTTATTTTTATTAATATTTTATTGCAAAGCCATTTAATGCCACAACGCTTTCCAGTCTTCTTGGCATGGACATAATTAACGTTCTCATATTATACAAATCCACCAGCTCTTCCCAAGTAGGTATTATGAATAACTTTCCCAGAGTTTATCACAGTTTGCGGGCCTAAATTCTCTGATATATCTTCCTGACTATGAAATCTCACAAGTTTTCAATGGGATTAAAATAAAGACTTTTTGCTGGCAAGGCAGAATATTTATGATATTGGTATTCAGCCATTCTCTTACTATTCCTTCTGTATAAATTGGAGAATTATCATGTAACCAAAATATAGTTGTTATAATACTTTAATGTATATACTGACAGTGTAGAATTCCTCATGTTGAAATAAAAAAAATCAGGAAAACCTTGTTTCACAAATGGTAACATGACGTTATCCTAAATATTTGTGTAGTATTCGGCCGTTTATCAATTTGCGAGCAGACTCCATGATCCTGAACACTAAACTTATCCACGCCCTAACATTGACTGAAAAGCGATCACTATTCGTAGTAAACAATGTATAATTCTCGTCGAATCTTGAATTCCTGGGTCGATAAACGGGTAGTCTTCCACCTAGTAGATTTGAATGTCTTCTCCTTGGAGAACACTACGTTATACCAAAATTCATTACCTTGATATAATAATTCATTAGTAAACTGAGCTCGCTTTTGTTTATGCTCGTCAATTAAGAATACTTTGTTTTAGAGGTACTGTGCCAGATTGTTTTAGAGGTCTTCGTGCTGTTCTGATAGACCCTGGAAATAATGTTTCTTCTCGAGATATCACAGCAGTTTCGAAAGGATTCTGATGGATAAATTGAACCAAAGCATTGTGTTCATTCTCAGTGGAGATCTTACCTACACCTTGCCTAATAGGCCTTTTTCATCGTTGTTTTCTCTGGCCAGCGTTTTTTAATATAAAATATACAGCTTTTGGCGGGCAGAGGAAACAAGGAGGATGTGGTTCTATTCACCTGAGAGTTTGGAAACTACTGGTCGAAGAGACTAGAAACTATTGATCGCAGACCAAAAACCAAAATAGTGCATAATTTTGTTCTCTACACATTTCATTTGAACTTTTTTTCGATAGCACTTACCACAACGGCGCTATTTCCCGTGAAGCGTCGGGACGCAGAGGTTTCATCCCCCACCCCTCGAGCGGCAACCACCCGATTTCGCAAACTCGGGTGTACTATCAGGGGACCTATGTCTACCATCCCACCGAATAGACCTTTTGCGAATAGAAACCCCCCCCCCATTGCTATTGGACTAAAGTACCAAAAAGGAAATTCTATAAACCTGCACGAATGCTAGCGTATCGGCTACGGGGAATTTTCGAAATAAAAAACAATTTTTGTACAGAAAATGAAGTTTAATAGTTTAATAATACACTCCATGCTGCCTAGAGATTTTACACAGCTATGCGAGTGCTCTTTACATCTTTAAAGTTTGCGGTTCGTCATAGATATAAATCATACGAATTAAATTCAGTACTACAACAACGTTAATCGGATATAAGTACAGCTACATATAATCACATATATATATATATATATATATATATATATATATATATATATATATATATATATATATATATATATATATATATATATATATATACATATATATATATATATATATATATATATATATATATATATATATATATATATATATATATATATATATATATATTGTGAAAAGTAATCTTGCTATTCATATTTATTTTTTCACAAAATAAATATGAATAGCAAAGAATTTCAAAGCTAATATATATATATATATATATATATATATATATATATATATATATATATATATATATATATATATATATATATATATATATATATATACACACAATATCTGTGCATATCATGCTGTCCCTCTCTGTTTTATTATTTTTTAACAAAAAACGTTTGAACAGTGTATGTTGTAGATTAAAAATAATTTAATGACGTAACCGCCAATATTAAAGATTTGAATTGTATATTATTTTCCAAGAAAATTTGCTTATAGCTGCTGACGTATTAGTCGAATATGGGTTTATTCACATTCTGCTAAGCAATCTGTTGGACGAAGAAGTAGAAATTGCAAAAATACACCTGGAAACACTAAAGTCACTAATGTATGGGTGTGGGAAATGTCTGGCAATTGAAGCAGATGGCTTTAACATTTTCGTAAGATACCATTTTTTATAATTATTTCGTAGGTATGTACATTACATAATTAGTGAATAATAATGAAACAATGTTTAAGTGCCATCGATTTTTTAGTGCAGATACAACTACATAATCTAAAATGATCGCCTTCCACATTCCAGGAATAGTTTTAGTCACCAGGAATAGTTTTAGACCAGTCAAAATATCGCAAAAAAAGGAAATCTACGTGAAAAGGGCTAGTATTATTTGTTAGAGGTGTATTTTGAGCCAAATTCCAGATTCGAGGAGTTGTCTGTCGGTGACGCTACTATCGCAAAAAACGCGTTTTATTTGATATCTCGAGAACGGTGCATTTTACACAAAAACTATGTAGACCCTTTCTCTTGTAAATTAAAAGACGAAACTTTTTATTCGAAACTTTTTTTCTAGCATCAATATTTCCGAGTTATTTCGTTCGAAATGAACAAACTTTTATCTTCTCCCGAACCGTTCTCTATTATTGAATTTCACCTATTATCTTATAGATGAATGAATTAACTTATAGATGAATATTTAATTTGATCAAGGTTTAATTTCTATTCCGGAATTATTTTTAGAGGAACAAGTCAATAAGTTGTTGCTCGAAACAATTTTTTTTCCGTTTGTATAAACGTCATAAACGGTGAAAATAAGTAAGGATAAAGCTAGACACATTTATTTATCAATTATTTATATGTATTGCATTGTAGGCAATTGATAAAAAACATTTAAGATTTGTTTTCAACTGGCCTGATGAACCCATTCAAGATTTGTTCATGAACCATTTCTAATGAATACCCAGATGTCCAAACTGCTTGCCATCATTCTCCATACAACGCTCTGTCTCCATACAAATCTGTCGCGTGTTGCGCGTGTCGCGACCATATCTTCTATCGTTCTTGAAACACTAAATCTTTCACGTTACCCTAAAGACAAAAATCCAGGCAGGTAATGTCAGGTGACCTAGCGGGCCATGAAAACGAACTGCCTCTTCCAATCCACTTGAAGAAATGTTGTGTCCAGATGTTTTACATCATTTCATTAAAAGTGAATTGGAAGAGGCAGGAAATGTTGTATCCAGATATTTTACAACATTTCCTCACAAGTGGATTGGAAGAGGCAGTTTATTTCCATGTCCCGCTCGGCCACCTGACCTTACCTGTCTGGATTTTTTTCTTTGGTGTCGGATGAAAGATTTAATATTTCAAGAACGACCAACGATAAGGGAATGTATGGTTTTTAAAATAGAAAATGCAATCCACAGTATATCCGCCGCGGAAGTGGATTCTGCCGTGCTAGTAACACGCGATAGACTTGAGCGGTGTATAGAGAATGAATGGCATGCAGTTTGAACGACTTTTTCTACGAATATGAATTATTTCTGACGGGTACTACATATACACAATAATTAATTTGTCATTGTAGATGAAACTTCTGGATTGGGATGATGCAGATATCATCTCCAAAGCTTGTGACTGTATAACGCTTATAACATCCACGAGAACTGGTGAGAAATTGGCCCAGGGCGTAGACATATTGGAAGCCATGACAAGATTACTTCATGATGAGGTTAGAAATATGATTTTCTGTACTTGATACAAGTAGGGCCCCTTTCAC
This sequence comes from Tetropium fuscum, assembly GCA_964058915.1. NCBI lineage: Eukaryota > Metazoa > Arthropoda > Insecta > Coleoptera > Cerambycidae > Tetropium > Tetropium fuscum. The sequence goes on from CAXKVY010002167.1 coordinate 24,231, forward strand.
GGGAAAATAAGCCATCTACGTCATTATGACATATATGTGGGCCATTAGAATTACTTTACATTACATCATTATATGACCACGCCTACGGCTTCTTCGTAAATCGCACTATACTTCTTTAGCTATATATACCAAAACTTCTGTAAAATCACATTCAATTTCACTTCCACATGAAATACAATTTGTATTATAGTCATTTATGGAATATAGAATATTATTTCGACGTACGCGTTACTAGAGTTTTATAAACACAGTGCGTATGCCACGCAGACAGTAGCCGATTACACTGTCTGTGATTAATTCCGTTAATGATGACGCACCGCCTAATATTTATTAGTTACCATATATCTAAGGCAAATGTACTAATTTTATAGACCATGCCCCATTTATTGAAAATTTTTCATCTTTTTTCTCAAAAATAATATTTTCTGCAAATAGAATGCACTTTTTAATGACACATGATGACATCGACATCTAGGAGTTTCCATTAACTTTTAGAAGTGGTACCTGATTAATAAAGAAGAAAATGTATTTACTACGAATGCTATTAGGCAGTTTCCTAGTATTATTAACTTTTAAAAGTGGTACCTGATCAATAAAGAAGAAAATATGTTTACTACGACTATCGAATATTATCAGGCAGTTTCCTAGTAAAGGGTCCGCCAATAGGGACGCTCGATCTTTGACAGCTCATGGCGGCCATGTTGTTTGTGGTAGAGTTGGCAAACGTAGTTGTTATTATTCAGTGTATCTTCACAAATCACCATGAACCAATTCAGCCGCGAGCAACATGTGCAAATCGTTAAAACTTATTACGAAAATCATTCATCGGTTCGAGCAACGTTCCGCGCGCTCCGCCAATTTTACGGTGCAATTGATCGTCCTGCTGAGTCGACTATCCGTTGTTTGATTAACAAATTCGAGGCAACCGGTTCGGTGAACAATCAGCCAACACCGACGCGTCGTCGAAACGTCCGATCTGCCCAGAATGTCGCCGCTGTGCGCGATAGTATGCGTGAAAATCCGCGACAGTCAATTTCACGTCGCGCACAGGAACTCCGCCTTTCGGAAACATCACTTCGCCGAATCTTGCATCTGGATTTGGGAATGCATCCGTACAAGATCCAGCTGACACAAGAGCTCAAAATAAACGACCATAGACAGCGCCGTATCTTCGCTGATTGGGCTTTAGAGCAGTTGGAAGTCGACCCCGATTTTGGTCGCAAAATCATCTTCAGCGATGAGGCACATTTTTGGTTAAATGGGAATGTCAACAAGCAGAATTGCCGTTATTGGGCCGAAAACAATCCACAGGAGGTCCACCAGGTCGCAATGCACCCAGCAAAGGTAACTGTTTGGTGTGGATTTTGGGCCGGAGGCATCATCGGGCCGTATTTCTTCGAGAACGACGATGGTGTGTCCATCACGGTAAACGGCGAACGATACAGATCCATGATAACGAACTTTTTCTGGCATGAAATCGACAATATGGATGTCGAGGATATGTGGTTTCAGCAGGACGGCGCTACGAGCCACACAGCGCGCGCAACAATGGATCTTCTGCACGAGCGCTTCGGAGGAATGGTTATCTCGCGCGGAGGCGACATCAACTGGCCACCGAGATCGTGCGATTTAACCCCACTAGACTATTTCTTGTGGGGTTTTCTTAAATCACAGGTCTACGCAAACCAACCACAAAACACTGATGCCCTCAAAGTCAACATACGCCACGCCATCGATGAAATACAGCCCGATTTGTGCGCCAGAGTCATTGAAAATTAGACTTCTCGTATGCGCGCCACCCAGCGAAGCCGAGGTGGACATTTGACCGATATTATTTTCCATACATAATGCCTTCGAATACTCTTTCAAACAAAAAATAAATTTCATATATACCTCTCACACAACTTGCTTTATTTCATTTTAAAGATCGAGCGCGCTTATTGGCGGACCCTTTATTAATAACTTTTAAAAGTGGTACCTGATCATGATCAATAACGATGAAAATATGATGAAGCCGCTATTTGCGCCTTGGTAATTGAAACGCTACCTAATGTCACTATCTATTATCAAAATTTACAGAATATATATTTCGTAAATTTGCTATTATTGTGGACTCGTTGTATAACGGGGAATTTTTGATCGAATTAGTTCCATACTTTTTACTCACCTTAGTATATTCTTTGTGCTACGTAAGATGTGCTATCAGGAGTATCAGTATAATATTAAACTGACAGTTGTCAGTTGCTTGCTGGTTCAAAAATAAACATTTTCACCAGCTTTTAAATAGTGACGTCACTATCAAAATCGGTTAAACCACTATAAGGAACTGTATTAATCGAGAACAAATGGCCCTGGTTACCCCATTGCTTTACAACAATATTTTCTAATAATAAATATGTAATTTTATTTATCTTTGTACAAGATATATCAAGGTTCAGTCTTACCAATATGAATGGAATATAATTAAATTAAATATAATGGAATATAAAATATATTCCATTATGTATTAATAATAATTCTATTATATTAGGTTATAAGATTTAATAGTCGCTTCTTCTGACTAGTCCAGTTGTCAGAAAATTTCAAGTGAATTTTTGAGCCATAGGCATAGGCGTGTTTTTTTTTTGTTTCCTACGTATTTTTGCCGCAGAATGCGATTTTGGGGATCCGAACATTCAAATCCTTGTGCTTAATTTTATAATTAACAATTTATATAAAAAAGTGTTTTTTCGACGTTTTGCTATATATATTTTCCTTCTAAGCATTTTAGTATAGCACATAATGTTGAGAAAGTTGCTCCTTATGAAATTTGCAATAAAACTAGCTCAGAAATCTGAGCTCTTATAGTATCATGCCCGAATAAACTCAAAATCGGTGTCTCGGGAATTTTAATGTCGCTAACCACAAACTTGTAGAAACAATATTCAAGATGCTGGACTTTTTTGCCATTTATGATTAGAATAAAACTCAAAATCGGTGTCCCAGGATCATGAATATTTAAATATTTAAGATGACGGCGCTAAGATGGCTCTCGAATTTTGTCATTTAGTCAATAAATAGATACCCCTCAAATTATGTATCAGTATTTTTGATACCTTTATGTAATTCAGAAGTCAATAATCTGTCATCGACCCTATAGAACAGTCGTAATGTTAAGGATTTATAGTCGATGAGTCTCGGATTTAAATCCTGCCACTACCACACATTTTTTTCTATTTTACGTTTATTGTCATACTCTTCGCTCCTACTGAAAAAACATCCAACAAATGATGCATACTTTGTTTTTTATATTAAATACTCGACTCAGGAAAGAGCCTATAGAATGTTACAGATGTTACAATTTAACTAGTTTATTATTTTCTAATCCTTTATCATTCGATATTGTAATCAAAATTGACATTTAGTTAACTTCGAATGTTCAGGACGAACGCCTAAATTAAGAGGATATTGCGATAGTAAAATTTTCTATGAATATTAGTTTGCAAACTTTAAATAAATAAAAGACATTTTTTAATTGTAAAAATATATTTACGATGAAATGATATAATGCACAAATGTCATTCGCGACGACCTGCGAATCATTTTATCACATTTTCACAGTGCGTGTAGAAAAATCGATCCAAAATACGATTCCCGAATAATATTTTGTATTTCCCGACCGTTTTCACTCATTAAAATATCTTAAAACTTGCTCAAAACTGCATATTTCGGACACGCATGCCGGTATTTAAATATACAGCGCTCTAGTCTTCGTGAGGAGAAATAAGTACCTACTTTGAGTTATTGAAAGGACTATTGTTTTGTAATTCTACCTACCTGTAAACATTCAGGTAACTACAACTACACAGGAATTTTATTGAATGCACCAGTCTTCTGTACCTTCCAAGAAGTATCTAATTCCACAGCCGGCAAAGTCATCACCGTTATTCTATGGTCAAATATATTAGACAATATCCCATACCTAGTGCAAAAATATACAAAATACACAAAAACGTTTTTTTCGAAAAAACTGCTTTAAGGAAGCATTTTTTTTGTGAAGCAAACTAAATTTGCTACAATATTTGAGCCCAACCCAAACTGCCTAGGTCCATTTTGTTGCGGAGATACGGCTAGTGAAGTAAAGGATTTTGTTCCCAAAAAGTGAACATTTATGGGAAGGATCATTTTCCAAGACATTTATCGGCCAAACTAATGGTCCTATTGAAAAGTCATGAAAATAATTAACTCCAATTTGATTCCAAAATGGTGCCTCTATAGGGCTCATAGTTTCCCCAAAAACGAAAAAAATTAGTAAAACATCGGATTTTGGGAAATTATGAAAACATTGTACCTACTGAATAATGTTGGTATGTATTTCTTTTAAAAAAACGTGCAAGATTGTGAATTTAACAATTTATATGGCTTCAAATAAGCATACACTAAACAAATAAACGTAAACATAAAATAAACAACGTAAGCATAAATGTAAACTATAAAATACTATTTAAGCACAAACGCAACAGTAGATCAGAGTTGCTCGAGGTTAACTTTGGCCGTTGCTGCCGATTTTACAACTGCTGGGTATCACAGGGTCCTCAGCGTTCCTCCGTAGAGGTTTATCACAATCTTCTCGTCAGCATTTCCTACTTCTTCCTGGTTGCGGTTTGGATCGAGGAAAATGCTGGCAGCGGCTTTTTTTGAGGACCTTGCACCACTTTATCTTGCCTTGCCCGAAAAGGACAGAGGTGGTGTCACACCTACTGTTGTAGGTATCCTCCTTCAGTGAACAAGGACAACGGATATGGTGCTAGCTTATACGCAAAATACTACTTCAATTGTTCATCTGATTGATGACTTTTTTCTCGGATCATTAGTTTAGCCGGTACGTGTATTGGAAAATGACTCTACTGATGAATGGTCACTTTTTGTAAAAAAATGCCCATCATTTACTGGCAGTATCTCCGCAACCAATGGACATAGAGAGCTTTATAAAAGTGAAGACGCCCGAAAAACGCTTCCTTTAGGTAGTTTTTTCGAAAAAAACTAAAACAGGCTAGAATTTCTTAGTTTTTTGAGCGCCACGGGAGTAGCAGAGTGGTTTCAGGGTTGCACCCTTGGCTATAGACTATTCTCAGGGGTCTTAATATTATATATAAAAAATCGTAAATACATGCGCGTTTGCGTTGTTTGCCTTTTTTGTGTTGATATTGACTGGTGTATTAAGAGTTAGTAATAAACGGGCCTTGGTTATATTGGAGTATTTTAAAAGCTTGTGAAAATGCAGTCAAATAAAGTTAAATAAATCATCTTCCTTTTCAGAGACCCCAAGTGCATACTAGTGCTGCTTCAGCAATTATGTATTGTACAGTGAAAACCAAATCCAAGATAACCGCCAGTAAAATCAAATCCTTACCTAAACGCTTAGTCCAACTCAGCAGGAACCAACTAAATCCAAGTACACAGATCTTCGCAATAAAGGTAACATCCATTTAATAGTTTCATATTTATTTGCAACATAAACAACCTCAAAGCATGCCAAAAATTGACATAAATTGACAATTGACAATAAAGCACCAGTTTTTCATTAAATGTAGTTCAATTGTTTTGTTTTTTGCATGAACGTAGAAAAAATTATGAAATGGAAATAAATTTAACACGAAGTGACTTTTGACGTATCAAATTAATAAATTCACAGGCATCTATTTTAGGCCAGCCGACAAGGGGTTCTAGGTGGAAATAAATGGGGGCGAGCTGCAATACAGTTTATTCTCTTTGTTTTGATGTGTTGAATATTATACTAAATTTGCACGGTCTATCGACCCCGGATATGACCGCCATATTGGAAAATTCCATATAAAAATTATATTTTGATGTATTTTTTAAAATAACTCGGTCTGGGTGCACAGTACAGAAAATTTTCTAATATACGAAAATAAAGCCGATAATTAAAAGTAAATGAACAGGTTGCGGAGATACAGATGCTTAAATACAGAACATACATGTTCTAGTATGTCGTATTTATAGAAATTAGTGTTTTTCTTGTGCTAGTTTCCACACCACCTAGCGGCAGAGCACTCGGTGCGTAGTGGTTTCCCCTATAGGTCTAATCCACTTTCTTGCCATTGCAAATGTTCTAATGTGTGTATTTACTTAATATGCTTTACTAATTTCACATTCTAATTTTTTTGACGTAGAAGGTTAATCAATTGGCTCATCAATGTTTTCATCTTCAAACTGTTTGGCTGGTTCTTGTCCATTGTCTATTTCCTCGACATTTTCATCGGTCATTAATTCTTCTTATCGAGAATCGTTGACTTCGTCGTCCCCTGAATCTTCTATAATAATTTCAGAATTTGAACACGATCTTCCCTGGCATGAACCAGACACTACTGAACAGGGTAATCCTGCTTTTCGGCAGCTGCCGCATACCATACCCCTTTTGGACTTGTAGGTAGGTACGAAATGAGTGGATGGGAGCTGCATCTTCCGTTTGAGGAAGAGATGCAAGATTAAATAAGCTCTTTGTTATAGATTGCCCAAAGAATCGGTGTCTATAGGTGTGTAGTGATGTGTCGTCGCTCTTTGCCCCATAAAGTGCCATAAGAAATTGAATTCCAGCGTTGGTTATGCTTTCTGGAGTTGCATTTGGGTTTCGAGATTTAATGGTCCAGCATGTACTTGTGAATGTCCTGCCATATCATCAACCAGAGGATCCATTTTGGGAGAATTGCTGGAATTCTTTTGATCCGCACTCCGTACAGATTACAGTTTACATGAAATAAATAAAATTACTTACTCTCAACAGCTCGCCACTGTATACTATACAAACATCCTGTAGATATTTGACGGTTTGGCGGCTTCTATTGGCGGCCAGAGTAGAGAGATTTTATGTTGTAAATAAATATGAAATTAACTTTTACGTATATAAGCTAATATAATCCTTCATTGATCATCTCACGTGGTTTTCCTCGTTTATATAGGCTCTAACTAATATTTCGGAGCATCCGGAAGTCCGAAAAGAATTAAAAAAGAAACACATGGAAGATCTCATGAATATCCAGCTTGGTGCCGAGCCGTGCTTAAAAAATTACAAAGATATACTTTTAACAGTAGTCGATTGGATCCCAACAAGCTCCACGTAATTATGTAAATAACACATGATAAATAAATACATTTGAATATTATACTGAAAATAATAATTTGGAAGCTGCACAAGTTCTATCAAAAAAGTACAACAATAATTCTCTTTACAACAATTTTTATAAAAAATATTTTTATAAAATATATATAAAATATACTGTTTGTAACATCGAAATATGAGACATAAAAAATTTTCAAAGGATACCCACAATTGCCGCAGTCGGGGAGATCGGGGCGTTATAACTTTTCTTACAGCAAGCTAAAATCGTCACTATAAATGCGCTTTCATTCAACAAGTTGTTATGTTTTGATAGAATACTAATAACTAAATAACTAATCAATTTTAATACAAAACCCATCAAATACACTAAATTAAATAATAACTGTATTACTTCTATTTCAAGAATTATTGTTGACCCCACTTTACCACAAAACGAGGCAGGCGGCTCCTTTTATCGATATAATGAGGGTTTTTTGCTCGGGTTTTTGTCTCATATTACTAGTACTTTACTTATAATGGGCTACATATTAACAATATAATCGACGAAAGAAAACTTAAAAATATCTTGAATACCACATACCTAGGTATGTGGTCAAAAATATTATTATGTAGATTAATCGGGAGAAAATTTCACATATATACGTATTCACCCATTATACCGCAGTAAATATTTTCTATTTCGAGTTTAAGAAAAGTGTGTCAAATGTGTGGTAATCACTTAAGGAAGCATTTAGAACAAAGATGTTACAAAATTGTTTTCAAAAATACATAAATTATCGCAAATCACTGATAAACATATAATAAACAATATTTATATTATTTACGTCACATAGATATAGTATTTGTAATTTTATCACAGGGCACTTTTTATGTTGGTGTATATTTAAATTTGGGTCACTAATTGCTTTACATAATATTCTTAAATTTTGGTTTTATGATCGCACCAACCACATATTTATGCATTCAATATTATTAAGTAGGTATAACGTATTGTACAATCAAAATAGTAGATGAATCATATTATTTCCAGTACCTATTAACTACCTAGGTACATTATAGTATGGTGGGATTGTGTCATTTTAAGAGTAAGCTCTGGATTTGTATGGAACTAACTAAGTACATATTTATGATTTCAATAATAATAGGCGCATATTATTTTTTATTCTACACGTCACGGGGGGTCAAGACATCGTCATTATTACGGATCATTTAATGTTATTATTTATCCTTGGGCATTTATGTATAAGCATAAGTATACATTTATCTAGGAATAATATGATTATAACACTCGAAGTAGTTTCCACAAACACCAAAACAGTAGTTTCAAAACAGTAGTTTCGCTCGTCGCGCGTTTCGCCAACCAAGTTGGCATCATCCGGAGACGATTAAAACTAATCTTAAACTAAAAAATCTATCCTATTTATACTATTTTCATGGTGATATCACCATAAAATTTTAGCAACGCGTAAAGCGGGCTATACGGTATAGGTCCCTTGTCGCTATTCATACTATTTTTACATTTCATAATTTCTATGCTTTCAAATGCATCCAACTGTCAATTATTGGTCACATTTATAACTAATCTTAAATTACTAATATCTATTCTGTGATCGTTGCCAAAAGGAGTTGTTTACTCGACTTTATTTATTACTCGACGAATGAATTGCTGTTATACCCACGTTCCTGAAGACCTTACTCAAACCACGAGTAAACCGGGGTTCGTACGGGATGGATACATATTTTGGAGTCTCTAGATCATTTTGAAATGTCGTAGAATTACGAAGTACCTATGTCCTTAACTGATAACCATTACTCACAACTATATCCTTAATTAATACTTTTAGTTTAATACAACCTAGTTTTTCGGTTAAAAATTTGAATGATTTCATTGATAAGGTCAAGAATGTCCAATTGCAAGAGGGTGAAACTTTGATTTCCTTTGATGTCATTTGATATCATTTCATGGTGATATCATTGGTGACGTCACCATGAAAATAGTATAAATAGTGTAGATTTTTTTAGTTTAAGTTTTAATCGTCTCCGGATGATGCCAACTTGGTTGCCGAAACGCGCAACGGGCGAAATAAAAGTGTTTTGGTGTTTGTGGAAACTACTTCGAGTGTTATCATTACATCAAAGGTTCCAACCCTATCCAGTTTTAATATGATTATGACAAGATAACTATACGACAAGAAAGTCGACAAAACTAGGTAAATGATTATTTAAACGAATAATAATTTTTCATAATCACTATCGAAAAAGCATTAGAGTAAGCAGAGCTAGTCAAATATTTTAAAATAAGTATAATAATTAAAGTATTTAAATATTAAATACTAAATACTTTCAAAAACACGAAAGTAATTAAATATTAAATATTTTTCAAAATATAAAAATATTTATATAATAATAATTTAATAAGTATTTAAATACTTTCACAATATTTAAATATTTTGATGACAATGAAATATTATTAAAGTATTTAAATGATAAATACTTTCATGGTTCTTGGTGGCTGACAATAGTGTGGTAAGGTAGATATACTGTCGTTTTTCACGGACTACCCGGTCGCATATTTCATATCATCGGTCATATCTTAAAAAATTGCAATTTTATGAATTATTTCATGTTTTGGAATTTAGTCAAATGTGCTGCATACGGCTGCATGCTGCATATTTCACTTCTATGCATGTCTTGACAAGTTCAGAACCTGCCTGATATATCTATTTGATTTTGTTTGGAAAATGTATTTAAATACTTTTGAGATTCAAATACTTCTGAAGTATTTAAATACTACCGAAGTATTTAAATACTACCGGAAAAACATTTAAATACTCTCCAGTTATTTAAATAGTTTAAGTATTTGATTACCTCAAAGATCATTTGCACAAATAATAAGTAGTAAATATATCAAACAGAGCATTTGTAAGTATGACTATAAATTCTTGTTGCAAGAAGTATTTAAATACTCGGTATTTAAATACTTTTTAGTATTTAAATACATTTGAGCATGTAAATATAAATAACGCCCAGCTCTGAGAGTAAGGTACTCACAGTACAATAATTACTTAAAAAATTAATACCTATATACTAGCGGTGGCGTATCTAGAAATGTCGGCGCTAGAGGGCAAACCTATCCGCTGGCGCCTAAAATTTGAGTATATTTTTACGAAAAATCATTCACAATTCTTGGACATCAACATTCAAGTTTTACCTTGGCCATCCATAAGTGCCGTTCTCAATCCAATTCAAAACATTTGGGGACGATTGTTCAAGGAAATTCATGTCAGAAATTTTCGCGGGCAAAACAGAGATGAACTTTTGTTGACCCTTGAGACCGCTTGGGAAAATGTACATGCAGCATCCAGATAGATTACAGTCGAACGTTGTCTCATTCTATGTCAAGACGGTTGGAAACTTGGAAGTAGTAATTGCTAGGATTGCATGGAGCACGTATTAAATATTGATTATAATAAAGTGTTAATTCATTTAATTTGTTTATTTTATGTTTTAGCTATATTTTAAAAATAAAATGACACAATTACACCCTGTTATGGCTTTATTCGAATAATTTTTTCTGTAGCCAAATTATAATCTAGATATAAAAACATTGGCAAATTGACAAGAAATTCATAAGTCTCTGTACCTACCTCTGTACTATCAAAAGCCACAAGTACATGATGTTAAAATAACAAAAAATATTTGTCGTTAACTTTCAACTTACTTTCATTTCTTAGAGGTAGCAGTGGCGAGCAACTCTGGTACCTCTAAGAAATTGACACAAAACTGAAATTATTTAGATGCCTCCGAGGATCCTCGCCAGCGGTGTATGTACGGGAGGGGGGGGGGTAATGGGGGTAATTACCCCCCCAAACTTAGGTACTAATTACCCCCCCAACTAACAAAAAAAACAAAAGCCACCTGTAACCTCAATCCCACCGAAATTTGCATACAATTAATATTTATAAATCAAATATTGTTCTTAAACGACTTTCGAGATTCTCGGTTGTTTTTTGTTTATATGCGTTTAAATATGTTATTTATTTTTTTAGTTATAAAAATCATTATCTTTTTCTTTGAGGACCTATTTTGTTATGTTTTTATTATTTATTCATGTATTAACTAATCCTGGTTTTTTGACAATAAATATTTTTGCAACAATAACTTTAAATCTTATACAAAAAAAATATTTTATTTAATGTGGTATTCAAGGTACATAAACTGGCAACAGTAATGTTTTTTAGATACAGTGTACCTAAGCTAATCATATTTAAAAAGGGTATTATCCCCGCCTCCTCAGAGCGAAGCTCTAGATACGCCAGTGATCCTCGCGAAATGAATAATAAATGTTATAGTTCCTTCATAGACCATGTTCGCGGTAAAATATCTAGTAATTCGTCTCATTCAGCTAATCGGCCTATACAATTTCAATTGCAACAACATATATTTTCAAAATTCGATTAATATTCGACATACCTACTTACATAACTGAAACACACTGTGATATAGGTAGGTACCTATGTGTATCTACAAAGTACAAAGTTTCATACCAGTTATTAAATAATTTATGGAAGGCTGTGGAGTGGATTTGATTCACTGATTTATCGGGTCAAATTTCAATTGAATGCAATTTAAAATCCACTGATGCTTGGTAAGTAGTATAAATAGCCATAGTGTTTCTACCTACTCACTGATTATTATTTTAATGTTTATATGAATAAACGATCGCGATCATTTAACGTTGTCTTATCTATACGCGGCGATAGTTTATAATCACCCTGTATACTGCAAATTTTTGTTGCTATTTATTTTAGTCATTGAGGTAGGTTTGTGAGAATAGTGCAACACACCGACATGTTTGTAAACATAGGTAAAATTTAGATAAAATATAAAATAAATTGTAGTAGGTACCTATAAAAATGCCGATCACTCACTCCCCAAATCCCAAATCTTTATTCTTGCAACATCTGTAGGTAGTAGCGTGCCACAGGACCACACCACTAAATTTAACCAATGACGTGAGCCTTACGTCACATCATACTCCCACCACATACGAAACTATCCACGTGTTGCCTATTTCCTTCTCTTTCTAGTAGACAGCGTGTTTTGAAACAGCGCTCATGTTCCGCGATAATCGTAAACAATAATTCATTCACACTCACTCTCTACTGTCAGTTGAGTTGCGCTGATCGTATAGCACGGATCGTGAATTACATTTGTGTTGTCTATCGAAAAAGTCGTACTATTAAATTCATACTTACAAATACGAAAGCGTTTAGTTTTTATATCTCATAAAACTAGTGACCGATATTTACTCTTTATTTGTGATAATATTTATTAAAGATGAATCTGTCTTTCGCTGGTTGCGGCTTTCTCGGAATTTATCACGTTGGGGTCGCCTGTTGTTTTCGAAAGTATGCACCCCATTTGTTGCTGAATAAAATATCAGGTGCTTCTGCAGGTGCTATAGCCGCATGCTGCCTCATTTGTGATTTACCAATAGGTAAGTGTTATCAGTTATAAATCTGTTCTATACTCTGTACCCGAGACTGTACCTAAACCTTGAAAATTGTCACCTGTAAAATAAGTAGGTACATATAGGTATATTATTAGATCCTAATGGGTATTTTTTGGAACTGCTTCTACTTAGTTATATTTCTTCCAATTTATGATAATGATTCAATCTGTATGTATACACGGCGTATTGCAACGTATTATAGCTTTTAACGGGAGTAAGTTTCAAAATAATAAGCGTAGGTATAATCTAAGGTATAAATAAAAATAGTTACTTACTTACCTACCTTCACCTTCCCGATAGCCCCAATCAGCTCTCGCGGAAGATGTTTTTAATTTTGCAGTAAACACTAGGTACCTATAACCACTATTGATTGTATGTATCTGGTTTGGTTGAATATAGAATAGGACAATAGTTTTTCCGATTTCGATGTTACAAACTACTGTCCTATTTGATTCGCGGACCGCGGTAATCCTATCGAATTTGCACAATAGGTACGGCGTGATGCCTGAAGCGGTAATTATTTTTTATATTTAAATCCGCACTAAAAGTGCGCTTAAGTGCCTCTTAAAGTTTCCAAAGGGCGATAATTTAATTAGGATATTAGCGAAATTTATTCGAAAACATGTCTAAACTTTATTTTCTTGATAAAAATTATAAACTGTTCTTCGGATAATGTCTTTTGAGGCTTCGGCAATTTTTATTTTTTCGTTTTCTTTTAAAATAGTGATTTTCAACAAACCCTTTTTTATAACAAGATTAATAGTAGAAATCGGAATCTTAGTTAATTCAAACATTCTTTTATAATAAGTATCTGTATCCCAATGACTGGGATGATAGCTTATCTGCCTCGATGCGTTAGACAAATCTGAACCAGTCGTGACGTCGACCATCATCTTCGGCTGACGTAATTTTGCGCCAGCGGTCGATATCAAATAGATACATTATTGTAGGCGATTCATGTGATTATATCGATAATGGTAATCTATGTTTATATTATTATTTATTACATTATATTGGATTTTATATTAAAGGTAGGAAATGAAAGTAGGTACCCTGTTAATTTATTATTTTCAGGCAGATTTAAGAGTGTGCAATGACTTTAATTCAATTCCCAACATCAGCTTGTATTCTCTACCGGCCGCCCGCCGTACATCTGGCCCGACTACATCTTATATACGAGGAGATAAATAGGGGTATAATTGCGTATAATTTTAAATATAAAAGTTATACTTACTAAGGAACACTTGAGTTATAATAAACGTGTATTTTACAATACAAATTAATTTGAACTACCACCCGATCGCCATACAGGGTGCAGGATCTAAACAGGGGTAAAATCACAGTACACACAAAAATTTAAATGGCTCCGAGCGCGTTACCAGTGGCTGTGACGAGATACCACACTTAACTTCCACGCCAAAAGCGAGGTGGCCTTTGAAATATTTTGTTGTCGCGATTTTCTCTATTTTTTTAATTTTGTGCTTTATTAGGGAACCTACTTACTATGACTGAAGTAGGTTATTGGTAGGATACAATGGCTCGTATGTGACCGCGATTGCTCGCATCTACCGGTTAGTAAACGGAATGTACACTGGAGTTTTCAGTTTCCTACCTAATATGCGCGACAACTGATTTATACAAATATCTAGTTGATCAGATATCTGGTAGGGTGCTGATAACTCAGCGAATAAAGCGTGTGCTACATATAAGTTACGGAACGTTATGAGTTCGAATCCTGCAGTTCTTGCTATTTTTTTAAATTTTTTGACTAAAGTGATCATTCTTAAATATGTGTACATGGAATAAGGTCTGCCTAGGAGGACCAGTTTTATCACAAGTACTTTTGTATATTTGAACGCGTGTACATGGCAAAAGGTCTGCCCAGGAGGACCAGTTTTGCCACAATTACTTTATGGAACGTTATGAGTTCGAATCCTGCAGTTCTTGCTATTTTTTTAAATTTTTTGACTAAAGTGATCATTCTTAAATATGTGTACATGGAATAAGGTCTGCCTAGGAGGACCAGTTTTATCACAAGTACTTTTGTATATTTGAACGCGTGTACATGGCAAAAGGTCTGCCCAGGAGGACCAGTTTTGCCACAATTACTTTGAACACGTGTACACGGCATAAGGAAGACCAGTTTTGTCACAATTACTTTTGCCGTAAATAAATGCTCCAGTGTGCATTCCGTTTACTAACTGCGTTGATTGAACGAACTGGTAGACGCGAGCAATCACGGTCACACACGAGCTATTGTAAATGTCCTAACGGTCACGTGAACTAGCAATACAAAAATATTTTCCGCGTTTTCATGCTGGATGTTGATGAAAATAATGAGTGTTTTAATGAGTTTTTTAAAGAAAGAAATTATCTAAGGAAAATATGCATAGTACCTACAGTCTTTCTAATAAGTATGTGTAGTTAACTGACCGCGTATAGGAAAAACCACAGTTGCCACATGTAATTCTCAAATTTCTCAATATTCAATTAAAATATCAAATTCCACAATATTATATAAAAGTTGTATATATTATTTATGAATGTCATAGAAGAATTATTGTCCATACAATAATATATTATAGGCCAAGATGTTAGCAATTTTTACATTTATTTTCATCTACTTTATTTATGGCAATGTCGTAAACATTTATTTTCATAGTTAAAAGCGGCAAAGCCGCTCTTTTGTAAATCCAAGGGCGGATATGCCAACACTATATTTCTTTTTAACTTGGAATTGGAATGACGCGCCGTCTGTGTTTAGTTAAAACAGTAGCAAACGTTCATCTCTCTTACATGGGCGGGTTTGCGGGCATTGCACGCGTATTCTGTAATTTGTAACGGTCATTCGCGATAGAGTAGTGCGTTGTATGAGATATTCGCGTATATATAAATAGTGCTGTTTTAATAGAATATAATATCGGCGAACGATGGAAAATATTCCAAAACGTAGGCACTACCGATCGGTAGGTGACAAAAAAAATAGTAAAAGTATTTTACTTCATACAGAGAGATCACCCTCATCTCGACAAGGATGAATTTGTGGATATGTGTTCGGATTATACAGAAGCATCGAAATCAAGCATATACACACTTTTAAGAGAAGAAAAGCTACATGGAAGTAACAAAAAGCCACCGAAACCAAAAAGCGGTCCAAATAAGCGGACACCGATCCGACACCGATGATATCGGTTTGTGTGAAACCGCGCTTAGAGTTTGCATGCTTAAACAGCGTTTATACAAGGTGGAAATAAGGGGAACACTAGTTAATTGTTTTTCTGTATAGTGACAAGGAACGTAGTGGATACTCTGTATATCAATGCGTCATGTCATGGGAGTAAACCATGATACTAAGACTACAAGATATGCTAACGCGCATGCGATCCCCTATCTCTCTCCCTCTACTGACGTCATTCCGTGACAAATTTCAAATATTGAAATTTGACACATCTTTAAAATACATTATTTTATAAGTTATATACGTTATTTTAATTATTTTGGTCAGTTGTGATTGTGATAAACAATGGTTTACTGTGCAATGAAGGTTTGTACCAGTAACAATAATAAAAAAAGTAAAAATTCTTCCAGTACATATCGATACTTTAGTTTTCCAACTGCAGCAGAGATTTGCAAATTATGGGTGCAAAAGTGCCACCAAACGCATGATTTTAATATTAATAATGCTAGAATATGTTCGAGGCATTTTTCTGATCATGATTTTCATATTAAAGAAAAATTATTGCAATTGCCCAAAAATAAGTGGAAGTTGAAAGATAATGCTGTACCTTCACGTCTTTGCCTTTTACTTTTTTCTTTATTTATGGATCACATAATTATATTATTAAATAATTAAGAGTATGAAATATATACGTTATAAAAGAAAATCTTAGCTAAAGGCTAAAGATGCCAAATAACTTAGGTAAGATAACTTAGGTTGTGGTTATGTAAAGATGCCAAATAACTTAGGAGATAACTTAGGTTGTGGTTATGTCAAAACTTACCTTTCGTGCGGCTGTGTGTACATGCTAAATTGATATAATAGTAAAGAAACTGTGTACGAATAATAATTATTGTACACATTTAATCAGCAATATAAATTTAACACTAAAAAATCCAAAAACCAAACAAACAACATCTGAGATCTCCAAAATCGCAGAACAGCAACACAACACGGAAAGAAAATAAAAAATAACCGAAGCTAAATTGGCGCGTATGTTTATAGGAAATGTGAATATTATTAGTTATTTTGTGACGGTTTTGATAATTAATTATATAAAATAAACTAATGTATATTTATATCTATATTTTAGTAATTTTTATATATAAGATATTTACCCGTTCACTTGCTTTAACTGTAAAGATGACCCCGTGCAGTTATAGAAAAGTAAAGGTCTAATGCAGTAATTACTAATTACTGTACAGGTTTTTTACACACAATCCTTCTACTAAGTGCCCTTCCAGTTCAAAGATTATAGACGTGGATAGTCAGTGATTCCAGTTCGTGCCGTAATAGACCTTTAACGGCAAAGTACCAGCTCCCAGCACCAGCTATTTGCCAGTGTTCGGGGTACAGGCCCTTTAATGAGCGGGAATATCGTGTTGGTTGGGTTGTCTTGTTCTTTTTTGTACCTACCCATACAGGGCATTTAATAACTTGGGACATTATTTTTATTTCATGATAATATATTATGCTAAAAGTAAAGGCTTTACAAAAAATAAACCTAATGAAAGTGCTTTAATAACCGAGAAAAATTAAAATATAAAATGTTTCTCATGTTCGTAAACACCCTGTATACTTAAACAATGTCCAAAATAGTTATAACAGTCGGATCATAACGAAACTTTATAATAAAACCATGTTAAAAGCGTTCGTCTCCATATATCGCCATACATTTTTGTCACGGGGTGACGTCATGCGCAAGTTTGTTCAAAACGCGTTTCCCAAGTGATCATATCTTGTACTCTTAGTATCATGGGAGTAAACATTTGATTGGAACTTGTTTATTTCTATATACTAGTTTGCCATTGAGGTTATTTATTCTTCTCTTTCTAATTTTCTTGTCCATTATGCATTATATTATCTCGTTTAGATTTCTGGGAATTGTTGTAATCGCAATAACAAAAGATTATATCTCACATTTCATATCAACTACAGTCTATTTGGAATGATTTGAAAAGAGTAATGAAAACTCATTAACACATTTCGTGCCAAGCCAATAACCCTTGTATTAGAGGTGTTGTTGGCCAAGCCCATTTCATGATTTGTTCCTGGGAGACCACCAAACATAGGTTTAACCTTAACATTTTTAGGCTCTTTTGAATTTTTTTATTATTTTTTTATTATTTTCTCACCCATACCTAATGAGTGACGTGGTCGGTCTACAAGAATTTTTTCGGTGATTTTTAGGGTGATTTTATGTCTGGGTGGCATAGGATCAGGTCTTGTAGAATTTGCCAGAATTTTTTTCTGCTTTTTTTTGGTAAATCGTTGTCCTCTCAAAGTCCACGTTGTTATAATTTTGTTCAACGTTGGAATTTCTTTCTTAAAATAAAGTAAGTGCACTTTTCTGCCAATAACATTTTTGAAGTCTTCCTCGATGACAATTTTTGACGTCGCGGTCAGTGCTGGATTTACAATAGGCCGCGGCCTAGGGGCGGTAGATTTTAGAGGGGGCTCGCTCGCTTTGGGATTATCTTTTCCAGTAGTGGTCCCTTGTAGCGGCCGTAAAGCCAGTAATTCCTCTGCTACTGCAAATTCTTCATCAACACCTCGTATAAAAATGGCTAACTGGGCTGGGTGTCAGATAAATCTGTACTCTCATCAAAAGCAATCGAAAATGCTTGAAAATCAACTAATCTATCGGTCAATGTTTTTTTGATATCACTAGCCATCATATATATATACGTCGAACAAAAGTACATTATGTGCCCACTTTCCGGTTTCTTAAACCAGACATGTTGACAGAATATGCTAGAATATTTCGCACGTCGTACTCTTGACCGTACGCGAATATTCTATGCGAACTTTGAATTGATAGCGGTACTTTTTTCTGAATCTCTCGCGGGCCGAATTGAAGCTGGTGGAGGGCCGGATCCGGCCCGGGAGCCAGGGGTTGCCCATATATGATTTATACCTACCTACTGTTGTTGATTGTAGTTCAATATTTATAAAAACACACTTGTGATTTTCTGTTAGAATTAACTGCCAGTGCTTTTGTTGTCCGATTCGATTTCACTTTTACAATAGTCTTTCACTTTACAATTTGTAATCAAAATATCGCGGTAGTTACTCGCTTAAGCATACAATCACAGGAAATCTAGAACAATTCAACAATTACGTATTTAAATTATTATAAATAGGTTATAATTCTCACGATCGACGAATTCTTTATTATATTCTACTTATTTCGAGAAATACTATATATTAGTAGGAATTTAATACTATAATAAATATTATTGTTAGTTATTTGCTTTCCTGATAAGGAAATCGTGTTACGTACTTATTTTGAACAATAAATTCATCATTCATTATGACGATGAATAATAATTAATAATTGTGTTATTTGCCGCTAATGAAGCGTGTGTAGAATATGGGGGGTACTGGAAAATTTTAATTTCAAGTATCCGCTAGATTGTTGTTTGTGAAATTGAAATACTTTTTGTGCATGCCACATTGTATTAGCCACGGTTACTCAAGGTCAGGCGTTAAAAATACATAATATTGCGCGGTTTGTATGCGTTGCTTTTCAGGGCAGGTTTAAGTAGCGGCGGCAAAAATCACTGAATCAGCTACATACGTTTTTTTGGCCAAATGGTGGAAAATAGACGGAAATCCGCTTATACATATTGCAAAAATGCAAAAAATATACGGCGTTTATAAATGTTTGTAACAGTTTGTTGCAAAGCTAAATTTAATCGATGAGCTAAACAATTAACAAACATTGCTTGTGAACCACTTCCTTAATTTTTACCTGCAAACCATTTAACTGTCCGGCCATTACACTCGTGCCGTCATAAACTGAGCGATCAATTTTGATCTTTGATAATTATCTGGTTCCAAAGGAGGTTACATAATGGACGAGGTTAAATAATGTTTCAGCTGTACCATCTGCAGTAACATAAAAAAATCTCTTTCCACTAATTTTGCACTATAATTAACATATCTAACGTTATTTTTGCATAATATATTGTCGTATCATCCACTTGAGCTAACAAAAAATGCTCCATCTATTATTTTTGATATAGTTACTTGAATATAATTAGAACTTGCACTATTTATTCTTGTTTTCTTGTCGTTTTTGAGAGATCTCCAGAAAATACTACTTTAATTTTTTCGCAGTGATTTTGTATATCTATATATAGTCGCAGCAAATTA
Organism: Tetropium fuscum; assembly: GCA_964058915.1. Lineage (NCBI taxonomy): Eukaryota > Metazoa > Arthropoda > Insecta > Coleoptera > Cerambycidae > Tetropium > Tetropium fuscum. The sequence goes on from CAXKVY010002167.1 coordinate 44,241, forward strand.
GATTTTTTAGGAGAAATATTTTATATAAGTTTCTAAAATTTGTGTGCGAACTTACAGACATGTGAATAAAGAACAACAGTTCCCACCTCTCAGGACGGTGCTTCATCCCCTTTTGCTTCAAAAACCACCCACTAATGTGACATCGCTCTAGTTTCTTTTAATTTTTTTCAAAAACTCTCACGAGATGTTACTCTCACTAGGAAAAGAATAGGCCCTAAAATATTTGGTATAAAATTAATTCTACATCATTGATGTTCCATAAACTTTTTTCTATCTGTAACTCGCCTCTCACAAATAATATAGTTTGAAATATTAGAATATGTTGCTAAAGTTAGGCAAAAACGAGTAAAGTGACATATATCTGGAAATACATTGGCAATAGAAAAATGTTACATGCAAAGCACAGAAAATTTTGTTATTACTACTATGTATAATATATAATTATCATATATTCTAGCTCGTTTCCACACCACCGCTGAGGTAGAGCTCCCGACGCTATTTTGTTAAGTGATTTCCCCTTGAGGCATAATCCACTAAAAACTAACTACCGTGTATTCAATAATTGGATTATCTGCAGGTAGTTCTTCCTCTACCACTGAATTAAGACATCCTGGACCATGACAATTGGAGTACTTTGTTGAACACTTTAATTCAACCTTAACACCACCGCATCGTTTTCCGCAACCCTTTTTACAACCGCAAAGATATTAATTGAAGAATAAAAGTGGGAGCTGGTATCTCAGTTGTAGGAATTGACACCAAAATTTGACTGATTGTTTTCCAACCCCATTTATTAAGATTCAAATTTTCTCCACGTTCTTTATTCGCCAAATTGCTCAGCAAATTTTTCTGTGACTCAAGAACCAGCGTCTTTTCGCTGAAAATTATGTCAGCAGATATTCGTTTTAAAAGTCTTTCTTGTTCAATGCCTTTTGTATTCTCCTTATCTTCAGCATAACCGTCAAAGACTACGATTACTCTCTGGCCATACCATCTTGTAATGAAATTAATCTAAGCGGTGTATATGTCTGCAAATTTACCTTGTTTCGGCCAAATCACTCGATGAATTAAAAAACACGTTAAAACAAACCGCACCAGGAGCTACCTCAGCGATGGTGTGGAAACGGGCTAGAATATAAGAGACATAGTCGTAAAAACAAAATTTTCTGTAGTCATATTTTTTTCTCCTTTTAGCCAAGTTTATGTAGGAAAATCTGCTTTGCATGTAACATTTTTCTATGGCCAATGTATTTCCAGATATGTCACTACTCATTTTTGCCTAATTTTAGCGACGTGTCCTAATTTTTCAAACCATATTTGTGAGAGTTGAGTTAAAGATAGAAAAAAGTTTACGAAACAGTTTTCTGAGAAAAAATAAAAAAAACTAGCGCGATGTCACATTAGAGGGTGGTTTCTCTGGAGCACAAGGGGATGCCGTTCGGAGAGGCGGGAACAAATTTGATCTGCATTTGGATGTCTATTAAGTCTGCACCCAAATTTTTAAAACTTTATAAATTATTTCTCCTATTTGCCATTTTAATTGCTAATTTGCTGTGACTACAGGGTTCACATAAGATTTTAATTTTAACAACTTTTATTTTCCTAAATACAAAACAGCGTCAATTGGTAACTCCATAAATCGCCAATTTCTTTGCACGTTTTCATTAAATTTTATATTTTACAAACAACTAAGTATTTTATTATAATGCATCGGCAATGGTATTAAAATTTTTGTTATCTATTTAAAACTTACTGCACAATTTAGGTGTTCCGAAGATCCTTCGTGTGAAGATCCTTCGTGTTTGTTACTAAAGAGAAGACATGGCCAACAAAATATTTTGTTGTTCATATCTTTTCATATCTTTTTTATCCTTACCTTTATATCCTGAAAAAGGCGTTTCAAGTAAAATACATACGATATAATTTAAAAGAAACATTATTAGGTACTTAACTCTTATATACAAAGAAAAACAGCTCAATGAGGTGAGGAGAACCGAAAGCGTGGACGATTCACTTGAACAAAGGCTTGTAATAATAGGGGATCGGACACGTGGGCGAGAGTTACCATGGCAACCGTATAATTTGGTACATTGTATAGTACCAGTCTATTATCGCGTCATTTCAATTTAAATTGTGGTGTGCCGTGAATTGCGACGTATATAGTTTTTGTACAAAGTTAAAGTCGCCGCTCCAAATGCTAACGAAACTGGCGGACGGATTTATCTACTCCACAAATGTGACATAATTTTCGCCCCTGGGTAGTTGCCCATTGTGCCCTGTGGTCAATCCGGCCCTGTTGCTAATCGGTGTTTTGATTTCATATACTTACATATAATATACCTATCGATGATCACCGAATTGCGAATAAAAACTAATTACGAGATTCTCGATGATATCATAGGTATTTGTAACACCATAAACGACCTCAAATGTATCTATTACCAAACCACGGTCTATTGTAGTAATTAGCTATAGATTTTAATCGGTAACGATATCGAAAATAATTGATTGTATTAGGAAGGTAGGTACATTTTCAAATGCTGTAGTGATTGATAATTATAAAACCATCATGTATAATTGATAATTGATAATATTCACTTCCAACGAACAATACGGGTGAATATTGTTTGTCAATTTGTTATTTTTTAGGATGTTTTAATATCATAATGATGTTTTATATTATATTATTGTCAGTGGCGTAGCAAGACTCACGGGCTCGGAAGCAAATTATCCCATGGGCCCGATCCACACCGCGAACCACAAACATAATATTCTAAAGACGAAATACAATAAAACTATCATTTTCTAAAAACTAATTTATTTAAACACCTAAAATTGCGATCTCGGCGTGTCACGCTCAAGGGGTGGGGGAAAATCCTGGATTACCCCCCAACCGAAGATGCTATCAGAAATAGTGGTGTTACTAACGTGTAATGTATCCTCCGCCAACTTTACTCGACCTCCATGCCGTTTCAAGGTTTGCATGTGAAAATAAAGGATATAGATACATATTAGTTGCAATTAATTGTTTTTAAAAATTTGTTTGGGCCTTTTCTTTCAAAACTGGACAAGTAAAATAATAGTGAACGATGAAAACGTGAAAAACCCAAACTGATAAAGGGACTGAATATTACAATAAATATTTTTTCTACGTTCATGCAAAAAACAAAACTTATTGAACTATATTTAGTGCAAAAACTGGTTCTTTATTGCACTAGTGGAATACAAATTTTATTACGTTCATCTGTCATTCTACTACAGTGTTTTGTGATTATGACAAACATAAACATAAAATTTGACATTTACTTATGCCACCTAAATAAAACATTTTTTGGATTTTGCATGAACGTAGAAAAAATATTGTATGCAACTCCTACAAAAAGTGTTTATTGTATAGTTGTGTGTATTTTTAAATTTCCGAGTGTCACAATTTGTTTTCAGTATACAGTCGGCTAACATCAAACGCTTTTTATAGTTGTTTGTTTATCCTTTACTCTTTGCCGCCAGCCGCCTGAATTGTGACACTCGGAAATTTAAAAGTGCACAGAACTATACTCGACGTGAATTAACACGTCTTACGTCACGAATAAACCTTTACTATTTGCACTTATTGCATAAATCACTATTAAGCAACTAGTGAGAAAGTATATCATTATAGTGTATTTAGTGAAAAAAAGGCGTCTACTGTAGAAATAGTTAACCGAACTCTAAAAAAATATTATGTAGAAGCAATTTAATATTAACAGGTCATTATAGATGGATAGAATTATTACCCAAGATCGATGAAAAATATAATAATATAATACAAAACATCGAACGATCAAAATAAAACCAATAGATGTTCAGAACAAGACGAAAAAAGACTTCACTTAACACGGTATACAATCATATAAAAAATGCATCTACACCTAAAGAAATATTAATATGTATAAATGTGATAAAATGAATAGAAATAACATAGAATTAGTAAGGTGGAATTGGCTATTCCATGAAACAATCCACTATCGGAAGAAACGTTGCAGAAGTCCTTCTGACGCAATGTCTAGTCTAATTACTGGCAAGTTTTAGGTATTCTGAAATATTTCTTTGGTAAACTATAGAAAGTGCTTATTCCTACTGGCTGCACAGTACATTTACCTTTACTGGAAATAAAAGGTAATTTTCTTCTTTGTCTTGGTGCAATGCAATGTCATAATCAAGACTACCAGCATCTTCGACATCGGCAACTTTCAACTACCGTAATTCATCACTTCGACATGCGGATTCATCATCAGCTGCAATTAGAAACATTCTGACATTATTTTAGACTCTTTAGCAGCATATCCATCATTTTGTCGTTTGAGGTATGCAAGTAACTAAATAAATAAAATATCGACGTTTTAATGAATTTATAACGTACTTTTCAACGTTAACGTTAGCACAAAGTTAAAGACTTAAGACTTTTAGACTGCAACAATACAAAAGAATTGACACAAATAATTGATGTCAAACTAACTTTCTATCAGGAAAGTTGTGGGGTAGTTAGTTTGAGGCTCCCTAACTATAATATTATTTTCGTTATATCTTGGTCTAATGTAGGTAATAATTACTATGATTCGAATAAGGGTTATCCGGTTAGTAATTGGCACCAATTCGGTACTGTTTCAACACCGAACCACACCGAACACTCACCTGTCGGTTTATACACACAGCAAAATTTATATATATATCCTGTGGTATGTCAAATATTTTCAAGAACTATTTACATTCTTTATTAGATCTGGGTAGTTAGTTTGAGGCTCCCTAACTATAATATTATGTTCGTTATATCTTGGTCTAATGTAGGTAATAATTACTATGATTCGAATAAAGGTTATCCGGTTAGTAATTGGCACCAATTCGGTACTGTTTCAACACCGAACCACAACGAACACTTACCTGTCGGTTTATACACACAGCAAAATTTATATATATCCTGTGGTATGTCAAATATTTTCAAGAACTATTTACATTCTTTATTAGATCTATTTATTTCAATATTTGTTTTAACTGATAACTCGATATTTACTGTTTAATTTTCACATAATAAATTATTATTTAAGTATAGATAACTGGCAACCGACTCTATATTTATTAATATTTAAGCGGCTGATAAAAACTATTTATTATCCTGACTTTTTTAGAGCCAATAAATAGCTGTAGCGTTTAATGTAGTTTGATAACGCACATCTTAATAAAATAAAAAGTGTTAGGATGCTTTGCTTTCCTTGATAGATAAAGTATACAATGTAGACCAGGGCCAGCTTTAGGTCAAGCCAGACGTTAAGGTTGCGATTTTGTAGAGAGGCAAATAGATGCTTTTATTTTGGTTAACTATAAATAATTAAAAAGCTACGTAAGATCTGATAATCAAATTAGGTTCAGACATTATTAGCTATTATTATAGTGATGATTATGATATAGTTTTTGTCCCAAAATGTTCTTAAAAGCCTGTGCTGTTGTATTGCGATGAAAATATGCATTTTTATTGTTAAAATCACATTGTGTTCATTGGCAAACCACAGTATAGGGTTATAAGAAAAGTTTAGGACGAAAATCCTTACAAAAACCCAACCTTAAGGGGCGATATTTCGATTTTCCATGATCTGCTTGGACCGCCACCGATGCTAATAGTTGCCTAACCACAAAAACATAATTACAATCATATTAGGCTATTGATTATGTCATATAGAAAGGAATTAAGACATTCACAGGTTTTTATTGCAGGAATCGGTCAATGGGTCATTTAAGAAGAAAAAACCGCGGATTGGTATTCATGGGTGGGACAATTTCCACTCTCTAATTTAATAGCGCTCCGCGGTTTCTTCTTCTTAAATGACCCATTGACCTATTCCTGCAATAAAAACCCGTGAACGTCTTAGTTCCTTATTGCCCTGTTTTTTAAGATATAATCAGCAGCAATGTGCAGCGCAATTAATTATGTCGTGACATTTACAGTAACAATAGAACTAAACTTATGTCAAATACATAACAACCGTCTTATTTTCGTGCTCATATGACATGACAACCTTATTATTTTCTTATAATGTTAAATTTGTTCCAAAAATATATATAAATCTATTATTAACCCAAAACTATATTATATAAACCTAAATATGAATGGTACCAATAGTTTACTACGGCCCTGGATAACGTCTTGCAGATATTTTACTGTATACTATAAAAGTGCATAATATGGACTCGGTATAAAGGAACTAATTGTGTTATCGGAGAAAGGGATATACATTTGAAAATAAAATATGGGTTAATATTGATAAGCAGTAAGAAAGGATTTTGTTATATTTATGTGTATAAATACGTACATTTAAATGTGAAAACGCAAAAGAAATATGATTAAAAATTTTGGCCTATCTATGTGTGCGCTAAATTTAGATTAAACAGATTATACACAAGTAGTACCTACCCAATAAGATTGTGATTACCAGAAATGATTATCAACCTGCAAAATTTTCACACTAGATAAAACGAGGGTCAAGTGCAAATAATGTTTTTGTAGAGGCTGATTTGACGACCATAGCATTATTATCACTGTGAGATAATAATGAAGTGACTTATTTTTATTTAATATAGCTTTATTTAATATATTTGTTTCATTTTCGTATCCATCTTGGATTCCAAATTTACGAGCCTAATTTTTACCATTTTTACCGCACACGTGCGGTAAAGTACTACCCCCGCACGCATTTGCGTGCGGTAAAGTGCCCTTTACCGCACGATCTTATGAAATATTTTTTCTACGAGCGTGTCTGATTTTTTTCTTTTAGACACGCACACATTTTCTTAATTTTTTTTTGTGCGACATAAAATATAATTAACACCGACAAAAAAACAACAAACGATGGAGAATATTTTTTTACTTTATAGGTACCTACTTTTTCGTAGTAGATTTAATTTGAAAAATGTAGGATTATTTGGTTATTTTATTGGATGTGTTATAAAATATACTGATATCTAAAAATATGAAAAAGTAGGTAAGTATAGAGCATAAAACAAACTTTAAAATTTTATATTTTTGTCTTGTTCAGCGTCATTTGTATGTTTATAACGTATGGCATATGGTAAGATGGTGATAATTAATTATCTTAAACTTATAATAAATTATCTTAGAATCAGTATGTAAACAAAAACAGTAAAAAAATTAACATACTTAAATTAAATAGTATAATGCATCACAAACAACGTGCGGTTTAGCAAACTTTACAGATTTGGTTTAAGCAAAATTTACGTATTCTGTAAACTTTGGTTAAGTACGATTATCTACTTTAGAGTTACTAGTTAATCGAAGGACTCGTAGATCTACATAAAGAATTGGACAAAGAAATTATATAAATACGACGGCCAGAATATTCTTAAGTATTTACCACGTATTTACTATTTACTGCTGTTGAAACTTGTTTAATCTACTTAAAAGAAAAATTAAAACATAGATAAGAACCTATACATTATCAATATAGAAATTATGTTCTTAAACTACATTTAAAGAATGCTTCATACTTAATTTAGAATTTGAATTATTAAGTTTGTGAGAATGATTAAAGCATAGTGCCCATTCAATTAAGTTAGCTTTGCATGGTTTTTATTGAATAAATGTACTATTAGTGTATTTATTATTGAATGCACATTTTAGATATCTAGGTACTCTTATAGTGAAAAATAAGTATAAGTACTAAAAATAGAAAGTTCTTAATTATATATTTACATACGTGAATACCACTTTTATATTACCATTATATAAATGGTAATTAATCAATAATAAATAAAAAATATTTGAATCACTTGTTTGTTTAAAGTTCATAGATTTAATAACCATATTATTGTTAAGCTATGTAAATAAGGTCGAGAGTTACTAATTAAATATTGAGGTATCCCTCATTTATTTATATCAGAGTCAATACTTACAATTTACTTATTGCACTTATTTATAGTACCAATCATTGATCAACTTTTATTAATTTAATATTTAATTATCATGCTTTAAACATTTACAGACAATAAAACACAAAGATATAATAAAACAGAAAGATTCACAAAATGTAAAATTACTTAAAGATTACTTAGATCAAAATATAAATTCACTATTTGACATGCACAGAGTTCTGCAAATGTGGTGAACAGTGTAAAAGATAGACTGAGAAAAATATGTTAGTTTCATACTCACTTTTCCTGGACAGAGTTTACTTCTGGATCTATAAAAATATTGTGCAAATTATATTTTCTAGTGTAAATAATATCGCTATCCAAATAAAGTATTTCATTCTACTGTTGTTCATATTTTTATTTAAAATCCACTGATTTTCTTCAGTAAATAGTAGTCATGGAACTTCACAAACCATCTTAATTGATTCCTTACCCTTAAAAACATGAGACACCAGAATGACGAGTATGACTGTAACAGGAGCAGAAATATATACAAAATAAAATCGGTGTTTTCTATTTCTCTGTTATTATTTATTATTAAGTGTTTATTATCTGTCATTATTTATTAAGAATATAATTTTATTTGTATTTGTATTTTGCCTGTTATACAATAAAATAAATAAATGGCATTTGTTTCAGTTTTTTTATTTTAATCATTGATTAATTTTAAAAAAACACTTGCTTAAAATCGTTGATTTAAATCAAATCATTTAAATCGGGCGAACCCTGATGAAAAGTGCATTTTTGTTAATTTTTCAACAATTTCCATTTCAAGCGTTTATATCTCAGCAGCCATTTGTCTGAGAAAAAGTTGTATACAAAATATGTAGGAAATTTAATAACCTACATGCCAAAAATTTTCTGTAATAGCAAGAGCCAGCGCTAACAAAAAAACAGCAACGGTAAAATGTAAAATAAACAATAACCAATAATAATTCTTCAATGTCTTGAATTATTTATTACCTACCATAAGGAAATAATTACATAATGGTATACCACAGACCGAGACCTAGTTATTCTACTGTTTGGCGTGCCTACCTATCTCAATATTCCTGCAATAATTAAGTTGTGTTTTGTTTTCAGGTGAAATGACCAGTGATGTTCTGCGGGTAGCAATAGAGGCACGCAGCCGCTCTCTCGGAGCTTTCTCTCCATCATTCAACATACACAGACTTCTTCTGGAAGGTTTAGAAAAATTCCTGCCAGACGATGCGCATATCCGCGTTAGCGGTAAACTGCACGTTTCATTGACAAGAGTACGCGATGGACAAAATGTAGTGGTAAGTTCAAAACCAGGTGATCTCCCACGTTCAGTTAGAAGCATGCAATATGCAATGACAATTTATTAGACAACGCTATATGTACTGCACTTGTCTTACTACGTTTTTTTAATATTAATATTTTATAATGATATTTGTATATGGGCTACTGATACAGTAATCTATTTATTAGAGAAATTTAACAAGTTGATAAGTAGGTACCTACATACCTATAATATTTCTGATAATAACCATAGATCGTAAAGTATTAAAACAGAAAATAAATTAGCTGCTACTGTTGTTAGTTATAACGGGTTTTCTACAATTTCAGGTTTAACATTGTCTTGAACTTTGACTCTCAATTGTTAGTGATGAATAAATGTCCCATTATCTTCGCTGAAAGAAATGCAAATTTGCTTCGCCAGGCACAGCCACAAAAAGAAAAAGGTTAATGTTCTATAAGGTACAATACTCCAAATGTTAAAACGGTTTGTCTACATTGCAGGTTTAACATTGACTTAAACGTTTAACTACATTCCAGTTAGTGATGAATAAATAAATATCCCATTATCTTCGCTGAAAAATATGCATATTTGCCACAAAAAGAAAAAGGTTAATGTTCTATATGATACAATGCTCAATTGTCTTCACATGTCCAGTCACTATTCATATAAATGACTATTCCTGTCAAAATATCCTGTGTACTATATCTGAACCTTGTAAAACTCGGAGGACTTTCATATTGGGAATATCTGTACTATACTCTGATTTTAGCAGTAGGTATTAATTAAAATATATTTTGGACTATAGATCCTCTATAGCATATTTGGAAATTTTAGAAACTAATTAATAAAACCCTACAATAAGCGGTCATGGGCGCGTTACTGTTTTTTTTAATTCATCGAAATTCAGTGCTAATGGTTTTGTACGTGGCAGTTTATCGCTATTCGAGTCGAAAAATTAGATAACAATGGCGTAGATAATAATTATGTACACATATGTGATCTAGGAGTATTGTTTTCAAATGTTAAATAATAAATAAATAAATCTTTAGACATATAAGTATAGGACAGGTCACAGAGTTTGATGTTAAAAGCACAATGTATGTTTAACAAACAACAGAAAACAGATTTACCTACCTATACTAAATTATTATTGAAACATTCCTCTAGACTAAGACTAATAAGCCTAAGAGTAATCTTTTTTATTTTGTTTTTAAAAGTATTTTCACTTAGAATTTTGAATTGAAGCGGTAAGTGGTTATAGAACTTTTTGCCCATGTGCAGTCGCCGCCGCCGCCTCCCAAAAGTGCACGGCATATGTTTCTACTTTGATGTGACTGAATCATAGTCGTCTCATAATTAGTCAATTTATACGTCAAAATAATTTAATTCTGTACATTAGTTCATATTAATAAATTAAGTTGTCAGAATATTAATAGAAAATGCCAAGGCATTTAAATGTGCAAAGGGCGAGGGCGATAGCTAAAATTGAAGAAAATTGTTCCCTGGCTGAAGTAGCCGCTGATTTGAATGTTAGCAAAAGCTGCATATATAAAATTAAAAAGACATGTGACCAGGAACAATGAATACAAAGGGCAGCAAGAATAGGAGTTGGTAAAGTTTCCACTGAAATTCAAGATAACGCTCTGATTGAATATATTCAACAACATCCTTTCGAAACAGCTGCTAATGCACGAGAGGAAACATTTTTTCCGGGGTCTGTCAGAACTGTGCTGCCCATAAAATCTTTCTTTCCAATGAGCACAAGCAAAGAAGGATGGAGTTTGCAAATAACTTGATAGATAATAACATTGAATTTTGGAATAATGTGGTTTTTTGTGAAGAAAAAACATTTCAATCTTGTCACAGTGGGCGGCTCCGTGTTTATAGACCCGTAAATGCTGGGTTCCAGGAAAATTATACGAGGTCCATCTATGTCAGTCAATGTCAGAGAAGCTCCCGCTTTTCAATAAACGTTTGTGCATGGATAAGTGTTCATGGGCCCGGAATTTGTTGGAAAATTTTTAACAGATTTATAGCACAAAATTATTTAAATATTATAGAAAATGTGATGTTACCATCAGTAACGCAAATTTTTCCCAGGAGTTTTATCCATCAGCAGGTGAACAATTTTTTAATGATACTTCTTTTAGGACTTATTTACAATTTTTGTTACTAGGATAAATGCCCACTTCATACCGCACGAATAGTAAGAGATTGGATGGGTCATAATGATATTAATCTTTTACCTTGGCCCGCAAAAAGTCCAGACTTGAATCCTATCGAAAACGTTTGGGGTTACGTAACTAAACATATTTATCAACAACGTTTCAGATCTCATAACGCTAATCAGCTTTGGGAAGTAGTTGAAGATGCTTGGTAAGAACTTGTGGATAGTTACGATATGAGGTCATTAAATGTCGATGCCAAGGCGATTGGAAAGTGTCTTGGCGGTTCTGCTATAAAATATTAATTTTTTGTTACATTTTTATTTACCAAACTTTTGCCCGATAAACAAATTGTCAATTTTCTCATTGCACGTCACTGACAATTTTAGAACAAAACCCGATTTACATTAACGAAAAATGAGAAAAATTACTGTGGCAACGGAAAGTCGTGCACTTTTGGGAGGCGGCGACTGTACAACGGCGATTTCTCAAATTGTTTGGTCCTGTGCTTAGGAATGCATAACATTTCGCAATGCCTGGTTTATGCCCATGTTCAACGGGGATTTCTTAAATTGTTCAGTGCTGCGCTTAGGAATGCATAACATTTCGCAATGCCTGGTGTGATAGTCATGATTGAAATTATTTTTCTTTAATTTTTTTAAATTCGTTCTTATGTGTAGAAAAATTTTATATATAAAAACCAAGAAAAGGTAAACAGTTTGTGTCTTACAAAAAGGTGCCTGCAAGACTCTCTCTGATGAACCCCAAATATGTATTGATTTATGCGTTTATATATAAATATTATATATAATAAAAAATATCTGGCTCTGTGGAATTATCAACGAATACGACGTTATAAATCAGGTAACTATACACAAGACTATAGTATTAAGAAGTGCAGATACACATAGAATCTCTAATGCGAGAAATATCAGAATATGATTTATTAGGTTTATACTTAAATTGTCAAATGAGCCGCCCATGAAAGATTCTGATCCAACAATAATCCCAAGAAACTTTAGTTTTATGAACTGATTTGATCTTACAGTGTTGAAATGTTATATCGAACTCTTTGTGTACCAAGTATATACAGTGTGCTTTATCTATGTTTTATCTACAGATTATTTGCATTGCACCATTCTACAAAACATCCAATTACATTTACCGAGAGATCGTCTCGTCGTGGGTTTGCGCTGATACCACTAAATAAGTGTCATCTGCAAATAATGTAATGTCACTTTTAATATGTTTGGGTAGGTCATTGACGAATAACAAGAATATAAATGGTTCCAGCACAGATCCCTGCAGTACACTGTGTTTACTTTACTGCACGCTGATGTAACGGCCCCTGTTTTTACTAAGACTGACCGATATTTTAAGAAGGTCATCAACCAGTTCGAGAATATACACCTAAATCTCAAGTTGAACAGTTTATTTTCAACAATATGTAAGTTGAGGCAATCGAAGGCACGTGTCAAGACAAAGAAAAGACCTGCCACATGACTCCCGCCATCAAGACACTCGTACACATGCTCAAGCAAAGCACAGGCCGCTGACTGCGTTGATCTGCCTCTGAACTACATCCCATCCAGACTACGCATTTATTAGGATTTGCAATTTTAATGAGATTTTATTACTCTCTTCATTTCCAAATAGGCTATAGTAGAAAATCACAATTAAAGTAGGGGAGGGTGGAGCAGGACAATGTTTTACAGTTTTACAATAATTAATAATTTTCTAATTGCTAATTACATATTAGCTACAACTATTCTTATGGAAAATAGGAATAAATAGCAATGCCTTGGAGGATAACTGATTTTTCCTCCTTTTGCATTTGTCTAATTATAATTATCCTCATCGTGGACTGGGGCGTGTAGATTTAACTACTGGACCCATAAATGGACCCATTTAACTACTAAATATTAGTAAATATCAGTAAATGATATTTATTGGTGAATAAAAAAAACACTATGCAATTAGTAAGTAGATATAAGGCTTATACGTAGGTATAACAAAGGAAATAATATTATTAAATGTTGTATCGAAAAAACGAAACATGAAATTAGATGTAGGAAGCTTGCCTGGATGTCCCCTTCCCTTCTTGAGGTTGGGGAAGCTTTGCTGTGACTTCAGCCCTCTATATTATACCTACAGTGGCGAGCAGTTGAAAGTAAAGGATTTTTTTCTACTGTGTTTTGACATCCTATGTTGACACTTGACACATTGTTAATTTCTGCGGATTATTTTACGTGTTTCATATTACAGTTTTGTTATTTTAAGTTAAAAAATTAGTGTTTGCTTTGTGGTATTTATATATTTATCGCATACCTAGAGTAAAACATACTTGTAGCTGTGTTTGATTAATTGTCATTGTGTTTGTCAGGTAGACACTACTCAAACTAAACCTCAAATTTTCAAGTCAATTTTACAGAGGCCAAATATAAGGAAATCTGGCATAAGAGTCGTGTGCTTCAACTGCTCGCCACTATACTGTCATCTTGATCAGGATAAAATAATCCATAAATTGGATTCAAACGCAAAAGCTTGACCACTAGCTCATTATCCTAAACGTTGGGGTGATTCAGCGGCTCTCCACACGACCCACATAGCCACATAGTGAATAAATAGTTTTTTCTTTGTTGAAAATTGAAAACACGAAATTTTATATAATTTTATACATGATGGTTTTTTCTTCCAGGTATCACAATTTGACAGTAGAGAAGAACTTATCCAAGCCCTGTTAGCCTCTGCATACATACCATTCTTCTCCGGGATATTTCCACCAAAATTCAAAGGCGTCAGATATATAGATGGTGGTTATAGTGACAATCTACCTACCTTAGATGAAAACACAATAACAGTTAGTCCATTTTGTGGTGAAAGTGACATCTGCCCAAGGGATGATAGCTCACAACTTTTCCATGTACGGTTTAAGAACTGTCTTTATAATTATGCCCCCAAGTCTAAACATTGTTGTTAAAAATAGTATATTTTTTATTTTGGTTCATGGAGGTTAATAGCCTTGATAATATTAATTTGCAATTTTGTGTTCACAATCAATATTATTGTTTATTGTTTCGAATTTCAAGTTCAGTGCTTTCATTTGCCAATTACGTATGTTTGTGTTGTTGTTTTGAACAGTTGAAATTTTTACCCAGTTCAAAGTTTTTGTAGCGGTTATTGCAATCAAAATGAGAAAACCTGACATTTTTCTTCTTCAAAAATAACTACGAGATATTATTAATTAAACAAGAAAATATTTTGCCACTATCCGCTGATGTTTACATTAAAGTTTAATACAATATGTAAATATCACACAATTATGATTATTTGAGTATATTTTTGCTGTAAAAATTTTTCCTTCTACATAATTTTCGGTGTTTAGTTGCTACGGGCATTTGGAAAAAACTGTCATATTCTGCAAAATGTGATAAATTTAACCGATTTCACCCGCAGCAGATTTTATAAGAACCTGTAGGAACCAAAATGGCGGCTTTTCCAACATGTTCGCCCTAAAAAATACCATTTTTGGTATCTGATTTTAGTGATGTTGGTGTCATTTTTAAATAACTGAAGAAAAAATTGTGTGTTTTTAATAGCCCTTCTAATTTCTTAATTTTGGCTAAAGAAAATGGTAATTAAAAACTTCAAAATTTTTAGTTCTTAATATCATTTTTTATTTTAATACACTATATAGAAAATTTATTAAAAAAAAACAGACGTCCCACTTAAACTAAAAAATTTTATCACAATTTGTAAATATAATTCAAACATCCGTGGCAGCTAGTTGAAAACACAGTCAAATTCAAAATCATGTTCCAAAGTATTGATATATTTTTTATATTATGGTGCATGATTTTGAATAATATATCTACCTGCTTACTTATTTCTGATTTCAGATTACAAAAATTATATTTTATGTTTCCAGATTAACGTAGCAAACACAAGCATAGAACTATCGAAACACAACATATACAGGATGATTAGGATTCTATTCCCACCAAAGCCGGAAGTTTTGTCAAATATGTGCAAACAAGGCTTTGATGATGCTCTTAGGTTTCTGCATAGGAACAATCTTATAAATTGCACCCGATGCCTTGCAGTACAATCAACATTTGTTGTTTCAGAAACAATCGATGAACACTTAGAATACGACCCACAATGCAAAGAATGCAAAATGCACAGGCAGGTACGAAATATTTCTTTAGCTTTTCTCATAATTTAAGTGGGTACATGCAATCTACGAGGGGTGATCAAAAAGTTCCAGGACTAACGCTTAAAAATGTTATTAAAAAATATTATAAATAATTCAACATTGTCTGTCCCCTTCAAAGTACTCCCCTTGGCAAGATACACACTTGTCCCAACTGCTGGAAGGATTGGGCAAGAACCTGGGAACTGTTCTTGTGGAATGCTGTTTAGAGTGTTTAGCTCCTCCAGCGATTTTTCTTTAATGTTTTCAATCGAGCCAAACCTCTGCCCTTTCAAAGGCCTTTTGAGTTTGGGAAACAAGAAAGAGTCCGCAACGGCTAGGTCTGGTGAGTAAGGGGGCTAAGGGATCATAGTCATACCGTAGCCTCGGAACAAACTTTGCAGTCACATGGTGCATGTTCAGTTTTTGGCTTAAAATTTCGTCAATAATAACCAATTCCGTCTGAAAACCGGCAGTCCCAAACCAAAAGAGATGCACCATCATATGGTACGTATGTCGTTCATCTTGCTATCTCCAAACCTTTACAACTCGGTCATCGGGAAACAGGCAAAAACGTGATTTATCAGTAAAAAAGCAGTGACCATTCATTGTAACCCCAGTTTTGATGATTTATGGCAAATCGTAATGTGGCCTGTCTATGAGCCCCCATCCATCTGCGGTGCCTAGCAGGCTGTCCACTCGCTGAAGTTGCCTCAGGGTGTCTGTTATGTATACTTTGAGAAGAAATATGCGTATAAATTTTCAAGTTGTTGCAATATCAGTAACAGTCCCCTCACGAAGAATCCTCTTGACTAAAAACCGAGCTGTTGCAAGTTGAGTGGCTTTTGAACTACCCCTATCATATGTACACATAACTTGGTGAATCATAGGTGGGTGGTGAGCAGTGTAGGTCGCAAGCTTGCAGCTCAATCACCTATTAGCAGTGTTGGTTCAATTCCCTACTGGTGCGAAATAAATTTTCAATAATTTATCCCCAAGATCTAACTAATGAGGTTTTCCATGTTTCCCTCATTCCTGCGCTGAAGGGTGGTTAGAATTTACCAACCTAAGTCGATCCTGAGCCCACATGTGGCCTGCAAAATAACAATATGTCGCCCCCTCACCCGTATAAGTGTCTGACTTCTGAACTAACCATTGCTGTTAGAATGAGAGGTAGAGATATTATTACGGACTTTGTTTAAAAGAGTTACTTATGCACCATGTTTGTTAAAATATTATTCGAAATGTCAAGTTTCACAATTCTTTTATTTTTCAGTTTTGTTTTCCATGGTCGGCAATCACGGTACACGCAAATTTTAGTAAACAAATCTATCCGTTACTTTATTGTAAAAATGTAATATTTTTTCAACCTTTGTATCTTTTTCTGCAAAAAATCGGAGCAAAATTCAAAGAGGGTTTTAAAGTGGACACATAAGACAAATAAATTTTATAAAACTCTGAAATACAGGGTGCTTGGTTAACTCTGTGCACAAGATAGAAGTTGACCGATAAAACGCATTTGTTTTTGACAGTTTTACAGCGTTCTGGACAGTTTTAAGTTGTCCAGAAAAGCAAATTTTGACTAGTGTAGCTATGGATTAAGAATAGAAGCATTACATGATTATTATTGACATTAGGTTCTTTTTAATTGTATTTATATTGTTATGTAATGCATACAAACAATTGGTAATTCGCGTTTATCTAAAATGTTTATTCGTATTGCAGGAAGCTTTGGTTTCCAATATGCCAGAGACAGTTCTCAGTAAATTCCAAGAAGCAATAGATAATGCAAACAACGGTTTATTAAACTGGCTATTCAAGCATCGAGGGATGAAGTTGTTATCTGTTCTCAGCCTCCCCTACACATTACCGGCAGATGTTGTATATGCTACATTCACCAAGTAAGTAACGTATGTATGCAGTATTTTTATAGTATCTTATCAAGCTAATACTGAGCAAAAATAAATACTGCTTTGGTAATAAAATTTCACATAGGTAGTGCGTGTAACACGACCCATAAAAATTAACCCCCATTACAGGTTACAATTAATGCCAACTCTAAAATCAGGCCCTAGATTCATTTATAGGAAGTGTGCTGATTTTGATTTTATAAGTATTAATGGTAATAACATTGAGTCCAGATTGTACCAGTTCAAATTGCTAGGTAATGCCATCCTTACATCCCCCTATGCATGCCATCAACATTTAGTTACTGAGAGAAGGTGATTAACATTTATTTCAATTCCATACATGCTGATCATACTATGCTATTTCTTTTTACCATATCATAATTGCTGCTATAATCGCAAGAGAGCTTTCGCTAGTTCTTGCTTATATAATATTGATGTTTGCAATCATATTCAATGATTAAAATTGTGTCTTGTGTTAATAACGATTTTTTTATATAATTTGGTAAATACATTAAAAATATTCAAACGGATAAAATTGCTAGTGCTTTATAATTATTATTTTAGTTTCAGCAGTTTCTAATCACAAAGAAATAAAGTGATGTCATTTCCTTCTTTTAAATATTTGCTATAATAAATACATCAATTAATTTATCGTATTACGAATTATCATATTAATACTGATGATGTAAATATGACTAAGGGATGTTGCAACTCCTCCTTTGTAAGATAATATTCATGATGTTAACAGGCATTTGGTTTTGTAGTTTATAGTAGTTATTGAAGTGTTATCTGAAACATAGTTTAATATTAAAATGTACATTGTTTTAGACAAAAACAATGAGATTATTTTGTTCCCTCAAAGAACAATAATCCTCTTCTTTTAGAGTGTTGAATCTCTGCCTTGGATGCCAAAACTATAATGAAAAATACAAAGCTGCAATTTAAAAAATGAGTACCTACTTTTCCACTGTAATGAATCTCTAGTAAAACATTAACAATAGAGAAAGAAAGTGCTTTTAATTTTTTTAATGGATTTACGATGTTTTGTTTGCATGGTTTTGTACCTCAAATAGTCAAGTAGATAAACCTTTCAAAAATAATTAATGAGGCAATTTCTATTAATAGCGCTGAACCTATTTTAATCGCTTTGGAATGTGATTCGATTATTCGGAAAAACAGTTTTGTCCATCCTAAGCGCCAGCTTCAATTGTTATTAAACAAATATTAAAAAGAAAACTTTTTCTTATACTTTCGCTTATACCTTTTTTCGTAGTATGTAGTTGGGATGCAAAAACAGGCAATGATAAGTTAATAGGTATTTAATTTCCTTATCAATCTACACAAATAAAATTATCCAAAAATAATTTTTTGCAGTTATACGGCAAACCGCAAAAAAATGTGTTCAGAATTGAACATTTCTAGTAGCAATTTTTTTTAACTTTTGACCCATATTTTTACAAAAATCGATTTTGTAAAATAAACATATTCAAATAACTAAGTCAATTCTTTATATAAAGAAACAAAGCCAATTTCACGTGACAGTACATAATTTAAAAAAATATATATTGTGATATCATGATTCTAATATTTTAATAAAATTACATCCCTTAGGTCAAACCCTCCAAGTAGAGAGAGAGAGAGAGAGAGAGAGTAACGCCTGAGAATGCATGCATTGGGTTGCATTGATACTGCTGGTGTTACACGTAAAACAGTGTGAATCAGTTATTTACTTAAATAAGTATTTATCCATTTAAAAATCTATAACCTGTAAATAGTAATAACAGACACTCCATAACTATAAAAAAATAATGAGAGGATAATTGACTAAGGGCTGAAAACACCAATTTGTTTATGACAATTATTAGAAACATCATATCGCAATCTGTTTCTTTTTTAAATGCACTTTATCGGGAAATTGGTTTGGGTTCTTTAAATGAAAAATTTATTTAGTTATTTGTATTTGTTTATTTTGCAAAACCGATTTCTGTAAAAAATAATATGGGAAATTTTTTTAAAATAGTTAATTTTTTTTGCCCTTGTCACTCTTTATAACATGCTTTTCGAATTTTTGGTCTATCATTATTTTTAGGGTTAGGACAGCCGAAAGCCTGTAACAGATATGGCAAATGGCTACAAAGATACAAGATACAAAGATACAAAGTCGTTTAAATTACAAAAGAAATTATATTTTATGGTTCTTAAATATATCTAGATTCAAGATATCTTTGGTCGTTTTTGAAAAACCCCTAAAAATTTTAAACCACTTGTTTATTATGACAGCTATCTATTTAAAAATTGATACCATTTTGTTTTTATTCCGGTTAATAGACGGAATTTTTGAAACAGTGTGATTTAACTTGACTTCGTATATTGTTTGTTTGAACTCTTGCAACGGCTTTTTCAATTACTTCCCGATGAGCTAGAGACTTGAAATTTGGCAGGTGTATAGTGTTCCGGCGACAATACATGTTAATATTTTTCTATTATAAAAAAAATGGCGAATACAAGATGGCGGACTTTCCTATTTATAAACCGATTTGTCTCAAACTTGAAACTTTGCAGTGTTTAAGGTGACTCAATACGATTTTTTACTGAAACTTAATAAAATCAAAATGGCAGACTATTGCATTTATGAACCCATTTGTCTCAAACTTGGTACTTGGGGTTGTTTAAGGTTACTGGGCTCATTTGGTTGCCTTTTAATGAGTCCCATACATTATACTTGGTGATAAGGGTTTGATGATGGAGGTAGGAGGTTGACAGTGGAACTTTAAAAAATTAAAAACTACAACATAAAAATAGGGAAAGAAACTTCTAACAAACATTTTTATTTTAAATCATCAGTTGTACTAAAAACTATAAAATTATTATGACACAAACCTGGACTTTCCTGAGATTTTGATGTCTGGTAAGAAATTGTGCAATACTAGCAGTGCTATCTTCTCATGTGGTGTGGACTAAAATAAAAACGTGGAGCGCATAATAACCATATTTCAAATGCGCCTTCTCGCCAACCTAAAAACACCACCTTCGGTGTCGCGTTTGTAATAGTTGACCGTTTTTTCGTCTAATTGCTAGGCACCAGTTTCTCATTAAACAATCCAAGTTTATCCAGTAAAATACAAACCTCTTGTGCAATTATTATAAGTGAAAAAATTCGAGATTCTGTTTTCGGATTTCATGGGTTATAGAAAATCAAGTCCCTTAATCAAAGTGAGAACTGTCGACCATTTCAAGTTTGAATTGCATTCTTAGCTGCCTTAAAAGTGCAACTTGGTGCGAGCATGGCAATCGAAAGAACGACTTTTTTTCCCAGTTTGAATTTACTACAAAAATTCTACAAGTTTTTATTTTATATCTTCATACGAAAAAAATGTTTTTTGGAGAAAATAGATCATATGGTATCCATGTGACTTAAAATTTTACAAAAATGCTAGGTACCTACTAGTGTACCTATATATTTATAAAAAAATGTTTTTTTGGAGAAAGTAAATGATATCCATAATAAACAACTGATTTAAAATTTTCTTCCTCAGCATTTTTCAGTTTTTTCGGGATATTTCAAAAACTACCAGATATCAAGACCAAGATAGCCATAAAATACTGCATCTTTTTCGTAATTTAAGCGGCTTTTTTCTTACCGTTTCCCAGATCTCAATAGTGAGCGTTAAAAAACGGGATACTGTGAATATGTAGTGCAACAAATATTGCAAAATTTCGTTGTTATAAGCAACTTTTTGTTATAAGCGACGGCGTTATAAATGACTTACTGTATAAGAAATTTTTTTATTGTTTCTTACTATATGCTTAATAACAATTGAAGCATGCTCTTAGCATGGACAAAATTATTTTTCCGAATAATCGGGTTATATCCCAAAGCAATTAAAAAAGTTTATGCGCTATTTGCAGCAATTTCCTTCTTAAATCCACCAGACTAAAAGAGAACCATTGTCCTCTTGCTTAAGGGTCTTATCATTATAAGACCCCTAGCAAGAGGATTATAACGGTAGATAAAATTAAACCATTAATTTCCTTGTTTAAATGATGATTATATTCAGTATCATTCTTAATAATAATAGTACATTTTCTATAATATAATTTGAATTTAACACATTAACACTTTAGATCTTATATGCCAACAGCCAATAATCGTATAATTTTTCTAAACTGCTTAATAGTCTCAATGCAAAAACCTAGACAAATATCCGTAATTGGGATCTATATATTTTAACAAATGTTAATTAGCAGGGCATTAGTTAAAATGCCCTGCATAACCAACCACTACTTAAACTAAAATTGTTAAAATAAAAATATAATTCCATTGAGGCTATTATGATTCTAAGGAATCATTTCAATTTATGTCCCATAAAAAAAAGGTGGTTTGTGTACAAGTTTTTTGTTAGTTTTAATATTTCTGGCTTTTGTTACAACCATTTTATTCAATTAGTTTCTCATAATTTACTTTAATTCTCATAACTAATTTCTGTTTTGATCAGCATATATTATCATAGTATAGCTAAAGTTTTTATATGCAAAACGGTAATAGGGTAAATTAGCTTGCATCATGACTTCAGCCGTTCAATATTTGATACAATGTACTTGTAGCTTCATGGTAGCAGCACCACAAGTTGGAAATGGTGCCTGGGAAATGAGCAAGTTCTTTATGGATAAGTTCTCATACCTCCTAAACAAAGTTAATAGGAAGAGACAACAACTTAGTGCAAAAATTACATGTCAACTTGACATTACAGAGTATGGAGGAAGTAAGTAACTAATTTTTGAATACGGAGTTATAAACCACCTTTTTATTAGTATAACTGTAATTGTACTTCGAGGAAGAGACGTTATTAAAATTGTCAAAAGTGGGCTTCAACATGCCCAATGGCAAGCTGAATCCTCCACGAATTTTTTCCCATGTCTCATATATTGTGGTGCCATCTCATATTGCAAACATCCATATATTAATATATCCAGACATTCATTTAGGCTAGAATACTTTTGTTTTATAAAGAACATGTGAACAAACAATTTATTTTTCGATATGCAATGATTTAACAATGTGTATCCAAAAAGCTACAGTGGCATAGATTATCTTAATACATCATTAACAGTTTGTATTACCAGTTTCTCAACAATCTCATGAGTTTTAATTAATACTCAAATCATTTTTTAATATCAACTATATTTTATTTTCTTACCTTTTTTGCCACTTAAAAATTTTGATTTATCTATCCACGCAGATATTTATTGACAAGGGATCAAGTACATAATGCAAGGCCATATTATAATTCATCACTTAGAAATACACTGCAAGTAATGTATACAAATTTTTTTTTCAGATAAATATGATGTTGAGGCATGTCAGAATGAGACGAGTGAAAACAAAGTGAACTTGAACTTTACTCTCAATTTAGATGACAGGTGAGTAATAATCATCTGTTTTTAATTTTAATATCAGGGTAAAGTCCAAACCACGGGAACAAAGGGTTTTGTGCCAATTATGTTGTAAATAATAATTAAGTGTTTAATCTTTTTAATGATAAAATGTATTTTTTAAATAAATCGCCAACTTTGTTGTGTAACAAATTAAGCAATAAATAATTATACGTTTCTTTTTTAGCGATTTGCCCCTGTCACAAAGTCCAGCCCGTAAATTTAAGACAAAGGAGATACTTCAACGTAAACCCAGTTTGACTATTAATAGGAGTGACACTATGGATGATGATACATTCGAGCACATTCTTCAAGTTACATCACAGCATGAGACTATTATGGCTTACTATTATTTAGATGAAAATAATAAGGTAAAAGTTAATTCTTTACGATAGGAATTCCTTTACCTTTGCTCTCTTTCTGGTCAACATACCGAGAGCGCAAACTGTCTTCAAGCATCTGTATCTCTGTAATTTGTTCGGAGTGTGGACCAAACCAAACAATTTATAATAACTGTCCTTCTAATAATTGTATAAATAAATATAATTTATTTATACAATTATTAGAAGGAACAGTTATTAAAAACATAGTTGTTAGAAATTGTTCGGTTTGCTGTACTGATTTCAATATTCGTTTTGACTTGTTTTATTCAACGCTCGTAAGTTACTAACGAGATTTTCGTGATGTTGAGAGTCAATTTGAAGGCGGGTTTTAATTGATGATGAATGAGTGTCCAGTTATCTTTATAAGTTGTTGGTACCTTACCCCTGCTTTGGCTAAATGAGAAACTGTACTGGCACGGTTTGAATGATTGATAATTTTATTAGTTGTGATGTTCAGTCCAATTTTAGTTGCAGAATTTTTGATACAAGTAGATATCGTCTTAATACCCAGTGGAACATATTTATACCAACGTTTAGAATTTGTGTTTTTCCAAAGGGGATTTGTTCGGATGTTATGTTTGATTAGTATCTTCATTAAAATGGTAAATTTTACAGTTTACTGCTTCTCCTCTTCTCCAAGCTAATTCATAAGAAGCTATATCAAATAATCCAGTTTGATAATACCTCTGGTTCCTCTATGTCCCACAATTTTGCCATGTTAAGTATATCTTACTTGTCTATGCTACAGAACATGCATTTTCTTTTATCTGAAAGAGCTTGTAATTCCTTTCATTTACTGTTTCTGACAGCCAGTGGCGGCTCAAGGATATCTTAGTCGGGTAGGCAAAGAATTACGATAGGGGTCAAGAATTAATAAAATGCGCCGCAGGCGATATTTTTTAGCTGAAGGTCAAATGCCTTAAATGCAAAGTTAGATTTCTAAGGGGTAGTCCATGATTTAAGAAAATTTGTATTTTGTTACTGTTTCTCATTTCAACTTGGATATTTTAATGACATGATGTAAATGATTTGAATGAATTTTTTAAATCGGAATATCCCTGACAAACCCACATTCTGCCTCAAATTAGACAAAAGTAGACATGGCCAACAAAATAATTTATTTTTAAAAATACTTGTGATTCTCATCAACCACTTGTGATTCTCATACCAACAAATGTTGAAATGCCATGAAAATGACTGACCATGTTTCTTATCCGTTGGCAAAATATCTATTTTTAATTAAATAGTAGGTAAAGTAAAAATAATTTCTGAACATTATTGCAACAAGAGAATGGTGTTTCTAGTACTAGCAAGTGTCTAATCCATGGCTAATGACATTTCTAAATATCTATCCCTAGTCCGTGTAAACAAATAAATTAGATTTCAACTCCTATACCTTTATTTTCAAATCAATTTTATAATAATAATTTTCAAAATTCCTGACCTGCGCTGCTGCACATACTTAATTGTTATTAGGTCATTTATACCTGTTGTAAAAAGTTACCTGCATCTTTTACAGTGACAAATGCACTAGTGCTTTTCAATTTTTTATTTTTTAATCAAGCTCAAATAAAAATGTGTTTATTTTTAGTGTTATAAAGTTTGCATTCATGTTTCTAAATTTCTTATTCAGTAAATGGTCCTCCCGAATTACACTCGATGTTTGTATTGACACTGGGTAAATTTGTGTTTTTTAAATTCTAAACCGTTTCCTTTTAGCAATTTGACTAGACAAACTATCAACCAAAAAACGCTCAACTTTCGGTATCCCGTTTTCTTGTCTAATTAGTAGGCAATAGTTTCTCATTAAACAATTCAAATTTATCCGGTAAATTCTAGTTGTAGATACTGATATTAGACAATATTGAATGTGGTTTCAAAGTTGGGAATTTGTTTATAGGTTAAAGTCACAGAAATATTTGATGTCACGGATAGTGATTCTCCGATCGTTCAAACTTCCCACGAGCGGGATATTAACAGAAATTTGGAATTTGACGATGACTGGGATGAATCTACTTGGACCGTTCAAGAAACCATGAGTGACCGTAAGTACTAGCCGAGTTTTTTTTTGGTTCAATTAACAATTTTGCCGCAATTAACAAATTATGGTCTCCATTTTGTAGATTTGGCACCGTACTTTTACTATGCCATGAATATATACCGGGCAATGAATGAATATATAGTGTTGTACACCACCTGCCCATATATGTACAGCAACTTTTAAGTGACTGTTATAACTTGAATCAGATAGGCACTGTCTGCAAAAATGTTGTCACTGTCACGTTCATCTCTGTGCTAATGTAAAAAACTTCGCAAAAAAAAAAGAAGAAAAGACCCAATTTCCCTCGATGTCTCATTCTTAAATTCAATATTTGTGATTTAACATCTAGGAGCTGTTGATATTGATGCACCTTATTTGTTTTATATTTAAATAAAATCTTATTTTATGACATTTTCTCATTAACAATAACAATAAATTAATACAACAATTACATTTATGTACTAGAGATATAGTAAAAATCACATAAAGTGGACGATTTTGACAGGTTACAGACCAATTTCAATCAACCAGGGATTTATTTTCTACAGAAAAGCGACCCGATCGGTCAAAATCCCGATGTCATCTGGCAAAATTGTCCACATGTAATTTTTGCTATATGATGTTCTTTCAGAAGCATACTCACTTAAATATATAAAAGTGTTTAGGGAATTTTCTAATTAATTTGCAGATATGTCTGAATACATCTTGGACGGAGATAACTGTAATATTTTTTCTGGCCCAGAAAGTGACTGGATGGGGACATGTAAAATCGAAGAACCCGAAGATGAATTATATTCTACGGATTGTAGTGATCACCGACCCGAATCGGATCAACCAAATCAATATAGCACAGAATACTTGAAAAATTACAAAACAGCACCATTGACTTACGAAGAGATAGACACATGAATTATTAAATAGGATGTATTTATTTTTTAGCCGGTAATAAAAATTAAAAGGGCATCATAATATTCAAATTTTGTTAACCATGTTTTATGAATCTAATTGTACATCACTACTAGGAACGTTTAGTGGTAGTTTTAATATTATTTTGTCCCAACATATGGAACATTTTCCCAAGCGATAGTTATCGAGGAAATATAACGTAAAATATTGTTTGTCATGTACATGACATATGTTGTACATTTGTTGTGACAAGTAAGTGATTATTATAGTGTTTGGCTGTTAGTAATTCAACAGAATGTGATATGGTTGTGTATTTTTATACTATATACTGATATTTTTAAGTATTAAATGACTAAGACCAAGATTAAACTATTTATAAATAAATTATAATAACTGAGTATTGTTATTAGAATAATAAATTTTATAAACCTGTTAAAATATATATACATATATAATAAAACTATTGATTCAAATTGTTATCTCTAACTGTTATTGCCTTCCGCGTGTGTCCGCCCAACTACGGGCAACTTGTGGTTGATTAAAAATATTTAAATTAATATATTAAAGTATAAGTGGATATTGACGTCTTTAATACATTCGCTGCGCATGACTGATGTCTTGCGCTATAGCATCCGTGTGTGCATGACTGGGAAACTGTTCATGTGCATGTTCTGTTCATATGATGTTTTTTAATGGTCAGTCGTAGCTCTAATTACTAATTTTAATGCTCAGTGCGCATGACGTAATTTTCCATCGCGGCCCAATATGCCCTTTATTTCTATAAAAACTTTTCTGTGGTCAATTATTAAAGTGTTCTGTGAAAGAATTTAATAAAAACAAATAACAAAACTATTTAGCACCAGTGTGTAGGCTTTTCATAGAGTAGCATAAGATTAATTGTTGTCACAGTTGTTATGGTTGTATTGCTTAAATATGAGTTTTATTTAACATTGATTACTAAAATAGTAAAGCAGAATCGTGGGTAAAAATCGTGTCGTGCCGCAATAATTGGAATCCGCTTATAAAAAAAGATACGTGAAGATTATCAAATGGATGAGACAGCAAAAGGTGACGGATACAGATGAACGAGTTGTGTTTGCATACTTTCAGAAAATGTCAAAGTCGTACAAGGCGTCGACTATGTGAGCTATTCATTTGAAATTGCCAAGTATGGTGAGATACTGGATAGGGCTGGAACCTTTGATGTCATTATAACACTCGGAGTAGTTTCCACAAACACCAAAACACTTTTACTTCGCTCGACACGCGTTTCGCCAACCAAGTTGGCATCATCCGGAGACGATTAAAACTAATCTTAAACTAAAAATCTACCCTATTTATGGTGAAATCATTAGTCACGTTTCAATGATCAGTTGCTAAGCAACCCGTAAAGCAGGCTACACGGTATAGGTCCCTTGCCACTATTTATACTGTTTTTACATTTTACAATTTCTATGCTCTCAAATGCAGTTTTTTCTTTAGTTAGAAATGTGACCAATAGTAGACAGTTGGATGTAAAAGTGTTTTGGTGTTTGTTGAAACTACTCCGAGTGTTAAGTATGTTGAGGATAAATTTTATATCGACCCCCTCGATATAAAATCCTTGGCTAAAGTGCATGCATTTATGAAGGCAATTAGTAAGAATGATGTAGCCAAGAAGTCATATGTATTTAAGGAAGACGAGTTGCGATAGTTTTTCAGAGATGCACCGGACATTACGTATTTATTTTTGAAGTTGGTAGCCATTTATGGTATCTTTGGCTCTGGTAGAAGATGTGTGATTTACACCGACATGACATCAAGGAAGAAGAAGAAAATATATTGCTAATTACTATCCAACGACGGCCCAACATTTTACTATTCCCGACAGTGATGGAATTAGTTATGTGCATTTGGTGAAGGACTATTTATCATTGCGAACCCAAAATGTAAGTAGAGTCTTCTTATGGTATGATAGGGAAAGGTGCACCAATACCAATCAAGTGGTTGGTATTAATTATTACATTTGGATCATGTCCCTTGCAAATTGCCCGTTATGTTAAATTTGACGATTCTGAGAAATACACAGGATATATGGTTCGACGTACGTCCGCTACCGTTATGGCGAATAGTGGCATGACAATATTCAAATCCAACGACAAGTAGGATGGAAATCGGCAGCTATGGCAACTGGTTAAATTGAAGAGAGTATTAGCAATAGGAAGTTTGAAACATTACTGGGAGTGCCATTAATGGAAGTACAACCTCATTGACTTCCGAGAGTATTAGCAGTATTAATTTGAATAGCTCGTATGATTTAAAAACCGTGGTATTAACTTTTCAAACAATACCAACTGCACTATTCACATTTATTTAAAAAATAGGATTGTTAAATATTTGAATAGAACTTTTTCACATTTGTTAGTAATATTTTATTTGATGTTACAAGGTACTCAATCACTAATTAAAGTTGACATTTAGACTACGCTTCTCGGGTTGTTGATGTTGCCATGGTAACTCTGTTAAAAAAATTGTTTCCATTTTTTATTTATAAATAATATTACAACAATTATTACAGTTACGTAAATGTAGCTGATGCAAACTATACTTAAAATGTATTAACAAATGAATAAAATATATACATAAATATAGTACAATTCAATAATTAAGTAGTATATATTATATATTTTCCAAATTGTAAAATAAAATATATTAATGGTAAACATACAACATAAAATATCACAAATAAATGTGTATGTTAAAAACAATATCTGAAAATATATTAAAAATAACAATAAAAATAGTAATAATAAAAAAGCTTTATGGATAACAATTTAAATTAAAATATTAAATGCTTATTAAGAAACTATTAAATTACAAGGGTAACTACTACTTCTCTCATATATGCGGTAGTTCAACTTTTGATATGAATATTTGGTGTTTCAGGGGAATAATGGTCCCAATAAATCTATACATAAATATTGCTATGGATATATATTAACAATAATTAATATAAATTAAAATGATACGCATAATCACAAAATACAATACTCTTATCTGATCCTTAATGGCATTTAAACATGCTTAGCAACGTAGCATTGAAATGCTCACATCTCGTGTTTCACCAACCGAAAAAATAGCAAAATTTTACATGTTATAATACAGAACACTGCTGGAAAACATAGATAAATATGTGTAAAACTAAAAATGGAATTTTAAATTATACACATAAATATTATCTTCAGTGTCTTGTAAAAAATAACTGACGTTCGCAATTTTTTGGTTAAACAGATAAATTAAATATACAGCAGCTACTGTATTTGCTTTTCACACAAAATGTATCTATATACATTATATAGGACAGGGTATCATTATGGCGATATACAAGAAATATATTTCTATCAGTGTGCCAGTCTGAACTATCACAGAACGTGTACAATAACACTAAAAATAAAACATTGCTCGGGGCATGAAATTGGCGAATTATTGCCAGATTTGACTGCACTGGTCCGGTGATGTGCTCCTGAACACATTCAAAGGCGAAAATTTGCCAATAAGTATTAACAAGTGTTTTTAAAATAATCTGATGATGCTTCTTAGTAATAGTCTGGCTGCTCGACGACATAAAGTGCAACTCATACATGTTTTTTAATAAAATATAATTTATATTATTCAGCAAAATACATTATTAACTGTTTATATACCGCACAATATATCTATTTAGAGCATATAAAACTTAATAAAAGAATCAAGTGTACTTGAATCTTAAAAATTAATGTTTTTTTGTCAAAAACCACGCGTCAGACTGGAAAATGTATTTTATCGGACAATACAAGAATTGGATTGCACACATTTTTATTTAACAATCCTAAAAAAATTAGCTAGTTATCAATTAATTTTTCAAAGTTGGTAATTTTTACATGTTTCTGTTGGTGACACCCTTAATGTTCCCAAATTTTTGTCCAAAATTGACGACTTTCCGAAAAATGGCAGAGGAAACGCCGCGATTACAAAATATTGAGAAAAAAGATGGTATAGACTAGACTAAGCCACACAAGAAGTTATAAGTCGTTATGTATGAGTTTCACTTTATGTCAGCGGTCCCAGACTATAAAGAATATACTTTAGTTTAATTATTATTTCATACCCCTTTTAGATAGTGTATCTAAAATAACTTGCCCAGAGTTGTGCTAAATCTGTAATAAATTGTGTTTTTGTACAACTGAGCAATAAGTTAAAAATAAAATATTTAAAATAAATTAAAAATATAAAAAATTATTTTTTAATTTATGTGCAATTACATACAATATATACATATAAACATTAAATCTCCTTTGGGCATTTTAATCTGGTCAATCTAGACATAAAAAGGTGGTCAAATAATAAAAACTCCCGGAAAGCTGAAATTTCGTGGAGAGCTTGGGTTCACCATGAGAAAGGAAGTTTTAAAAGTCCCCATTAATCTCATTGCGCTACAAAAGTTATTCGAGGTCAAAGGTCAAAATTTGAGGTTTTTTGGATTTTTTTCGAAAACGGTAAGTTTTATCGAAAATGTACATCAGACCAAAGTTGTAGATCTTAAAATTATCTATAAAAATGGTCCGTATGATTTTTTTTGTAAGTCACCATTTCTGAGATATCGCGATTGTAAGAGTCACGTTATACATGATATGCACACATTTCCACACCACCAGTGAGAAGGTAGTGTACTCGACAGCGTTTTTTTTTACGTGGTTTTCCCAGTAGGCCTATTCCACCAACTATTATAATGTACCTTTCAGGCACAATACTTTT
The DNA here is from genome assembly GCA_964058915.1 of Tetropium fuscum. Taxonomy (NCBI): domain Eukaryota; kingdom Metazoa; phylum Arthropoda; class Insecta; order Coleoptera; family Cerambycidae; genus Tetropium; species Tetropium fuscum. The sequence continues at coordinate 75,264 of CAXKVY010002167.1, forward strand.
CTAAATGCATAATGAATATTGATATTGGATATTGACTTTAGTTGTAGTTTTGATTTTTTTTTGAATTTTAATCTGATTCATACTCTTCAACGTCTACTTCAACAGTCATGTCTTGTTCGATTGCTCCTTCTTCTCCCCGTTCCTCTTACTGCATATTAAGCAATTCTTCAAATAGACATGAATCAGTTGTCTGTTCATCAAAATGACATGAATCTTCCACAAGTTGATTGCCTAGCCATGTCTGAACTTGGAATAGTTGATACAAGTGTTGAATAGCATATGCCGATGTTGGGGGGAGACATGATAATTATACTTGCTTCTTGTGTCGAGTATTTTTGACAAAGGTTAAATATCGGTATTTATCAAGACAATAAATTTTTTGTGGAGCTCCATAAACAGCAAGGAGAAAGCGAATTCCTGGTGTGATTATTGTTTGTGGAGAAGAATCAGTTTCTTCAAATACTTTTGCGCAGTCGATCAAATCTTTTTTTTCGAATAATTTTGCTACTGAAGTGTTGCCCCTTCTATACATTGCTGATGTAGTATCGCAGCCGGTTATGGCATGTAAAAATAAAATATGCTTTTGGCATTTTGGATAAACAGATAAATTTTGTGAAGAATATATTTCTGTTCGCCGTTGAGCTTTTCCAGGTTTCAGAATTCAAAAAAATTCTAAAATTTAGACGCTTGTAATAAATACATATATTCACTTGAACCGAACATTTAACACTCAAAGAACTTTTTTCTATAAAACTTTAGTTTTCGAAAAAAATACAAAAAACCTCAAATGTTGACCTTTGACCCCGAATAACTTTTGTAGCCCACATGGGATTAATGGGGATTTTTAGAACTTCCTTTCTCATGGTAAACCCAAGCTCTCCACGGAATTTCAGCTTTCCGGGAGTTTTTGTTATTTTAAATGTCTAAATTGACCAGACTATTTTATATGGTATTTTTTGATATTTTTGCATTTAGGCTATGGAAATATTCACGAAAATATACATTTGCACAAGATCTTTTGATATGTTCATTAATTTTCAGTGTTCTCCAAAAATTGTAAGCCAATATAGGTTTTGACAACCAAAATGCAATTCTATAAATATACTTCAACTGTACATATTATTTAATATCTAAAAGCAAATAGTAAAATAGGACATATAAAATTATGTCAGGAAATTGCTTACAATATTTTAAGAAAACACAATCGTGGGAACCGGGTCAGAGATCCAATAAAAAAACAGTTTCTTTAGGTAAACAATAATTTGTAACGTTAGCTCCAATCATTCTACCGGTCCTACGACCGGTGTATATAGTAGATTAAAAAGTATAGCAGAATACTTTTGCCTAAGATACAAGGCTTATCGTCGAGCCCTGATGGGCGATGTTATGATCGGTTTACGTGGAACTTTTTCTTTCTATACTAGACTGCTCTATTAAAGTCCGTGCACTGTCTAAACTCTGCCTATGCCTGTTTAATCTTGGTTCATCCTCTGTTATATCCTGATGAGAATTATTTAAATGCAATGCTTTGCAGAGTCCGTGTCTCAATGATGTAGACAATTTTGACAAAGAGCCAGTCTGTCAAGGGAGAACCTCTACGTAGTTTTCTGGTATCAAACCAGTTTTGCCATTCAGAGTGCCTTCGAGCCAACCTGGTTCTTGGGACACTTTCACTGAAACAACGAAATGGTTTATATAAGTCAGATAAGCGAAAGCCATCCGCTATACTTACCATTTGTAATTATCTGATTTGGCTCAAAAGATAATTCACCATCATGTTCCCCTAGACAAGCGTACAATGTTCTCACTCTCCTATAAAAAAAAATCAAGAGTATTAGCTACTAATAAATCACTACATTATAGATTATGAATATTTTTTTGGGAAGGTTAAAATATGTACTACACTACAAAAGTAAAAAATCGCAATTCAGTTAATAATCCCAACTAGCAAATTTGTTTTATAAGCTTTTAGTATAAGCGACATTTCAATTTTTTTAAGGTTTTATTGCTGATTTTAAAAAGCAATTATGTTCTATACAAGCTTCCAAACAGAAAAAATTGCTTTCTGTGATACAGTTATTTTATAACTACAATAAAAACGTTTCTACAACAAAATTATAAAATAGCTAAAAAACTGCTACGTGCAAAATGTGCAGAACCTCTTTTTGATGTGTTGCGAGAGAGAAATTACAAGTGCCCTGAAACTATAATTGATATGTTGTGTGGCAAAAGCAAGGAGTTACATAGCAAAATCATTATATAAAAGCAGATATAAAAGAAGTTTTATAAGTATAGTGAGCGTGACAAAGATAAGTCATATAAGGCATATAATAAAAATGTTATAAAACGTTATGGTATGTGGTAAAATGTTACGGTGACGTTAGTTATATTCTAAGAATTGCGAAAGATTTATATAATTGTTTTATTAAGGTTCCCAGCAGGTCTTACAAAATATTAGTAAGTGACTAAATTATCTTATAACCTTCACCGTTTTTAGCTGTATAGATGTTATATAAATGTTTTCTGTAGTTTTATAACATAAATAGAATTGCTAGTTGGGAATTTACGCACATATTTTTGAAATGTTAAATGTAATAATGCAGGAAATAGAGATATTGTACAGTAGAAAAATTAGGGGAAAGCTGAATTTTTGAATTAACTTTCTATGGTTCTCCTTCTATGGTTCAATTATCCTTTTATGGTTCTCAACAACATCCCAAAAGTCTCCGGCGATGCATGCGCTGTTAAACATGTTACGCATTGGCAGAGGTAAAATAAACAGTTTTTTGATAATATCTCATTAACGGTAACTTTTATTGAAAAAATAGTGGTAATCAAATTTGAAGCTTAGATCGATGCTTGTTACTTGCATTCCCAAGGAATTTTTCTTAACTCGTAACAGTCTTGGATCCATCAAAGAGACTATCAGTAAATGATGAAACTTTTGCACATTGCCAACGTTGTTCAGCACAGTGGCGGTGCGTGATTCTGATTGGAGGTCCACTGTACACCATACACAAAAATAATAATAATGATAAGAATATCCTTAGTATTAGATAAATATTTCATTGTGTGCCGCAACTGCTCTTCGATTAGTGGAATGAAGCATCGTCGCAATATTTGCAGCATCATGGCTAAATTCAAAACGATATGTCTAGCAGAATTTGCGTGTTTTTTTATTTTCTCGTTCATGTGATTTAAATCTGTTACTCCAGTTTTGGTCCAAGGTGTTTCTCCGCCAACCAGAATACACGGAAAACAAAACACTGTGTTCGCGAAAATCAGCTTTTCGTGACCTTTGACCCCGAGCACCATTTTCAGCGGCACATATATCGATGGCGACTTTTGGGATATTGTTTAGAATAACAAAAAGAAGGTTCATGCAGAAATCCAGCTGTCCCTTAATTTTTTCGAACTACCTATGGCCTTTTTTTTGTCTATTCCCTGAATTAAGATAAGATCTTTTATGAGGTCTTATTTAAATATTCTTGCAATATAGTAGTGTATATTTAAAAAAAAAAATCCAAGTTTAAATCCTGGTGACGATACCAGGTACGTTAAAAAAGTGGAATCGTACGTTGAGTATTATACCTAATAATATTGCCAAATCATTGAATGCTAGAACTGTTACAAATTTTCAAACGTATCACAAAATCAATATTAAAATAGTATTCCATCTAAAACTAGTTGCGATATATCAACAAAAGTGAAATATTCTTACCGTACTCTTCCGAAAACAGGGCTAGACCTCCCCGAAGAAGTATTAAGTAATGTATGTTCTTTGTTAAGCAGCGTCCTAACAGGGTTAAAAGGATTAAAGTGGGGTTAGTACAGTTAATTTAGAAGATAAGAAGATAGACAACACAAGGAAAGCTGGTCAAGCAAACAAATGAGAACATCACATGTCTAAATATGCCACAAAATACAATCGCAATGTTTTGTTAAGGATAGTAGTTTGAAAACAAAAATATTATATTTCAATACTAATCAGTATCAGTAGTAGAGTAAAGACGCCCCAGCGAATATTAAATGAATATTAATTAAGACATTTATTAAACTTACACATTTCCTGGAGACTTGTAAACTTGAGGATATCCCATATAAACAGAAGACCTCTCGCTCTTCTTTGGTGTTATGACAAAATTATTACCTTCTCGGGATGTGGAACTCAGCGATTCGTTTGAACTACTTGTGCTATTAGGCTCTAAAACTTTCTACCATTAGAAATGCCACAGTCTAAAGAGGAAAATATGATATTCAAAAGACAAAAATACCTACCGAGTCTATTATAAGGCCTGAAGTTAGTTGGACTGTAACTCCGTATATTTGGCAAGTTGGTCTCAGACTGAGAATTGACATTTGGTATAAAATGTTTCAATCTTTGCTGGTTTATGGGTTGCCGACTTGTTGCATGCTCACTTCTTGACATTGGATACCCACCATTAGTGGGAGTCGGTTCATGAACATTGTGCATGCTTGATGAAATTGGTGGCTCAATATAAGATGTTACAGTCTGTAACATTTTTTTAATATACATTTATATCAGTATCCAGTCAAAATGGACAAAAAAAAGTTGTGACTGCAAAAATTCGCATAGAGTTGAAAATTGGTACAGGTCTTAATACACTATTACAAATTTTCAAACGTATCACAAAATCAATATAAAATTTAAGAGAAATATTCGCAAAACCGATATTTTTGACCTTTGACCTACAAATAAATTTTTAGCAGTAGGAACGATGGGTACTTGTTATATCATTTGTAATAATGTATTTAAGACCTGTACCAATTATCAGCTCAACGCGAATTTTCTCTGACAAATAAATGTCTATTTCGACTGGGCTACAGTTGTAATATCGAACTCTCATGTGGTAGTCCACAGATTATTTTTTGATGTTAAAATCATAACATTTTTGTTGATTTTCTTATTGATTCTATTGACTGATAATGTACTTAAATTGTTTTTAATTAATTTTTACAATTTTCAGAGTTGACAGATGCCAAATCTCCAATCAAAAGTATACGTTGTCAGCACGGTGGAAGGTTAATACGTGATTGTACGTGTGTTCGAACGTACAGGCCTAGTGTGTCCTTTCCGCTAACGTGACAGATTTAGAATCACACACGCACGACAAAGATGTTAGACTCGAGGCAAAATGCATACCTAACCTGCTTAATTACAAATTATTACTGTCAAACGTTCTGTCAAATCGTACTGTGAAAATTTGTAGGTGCGAAGAATATGATTTTCGAGGTGGATTCCTATATTTGAACATCATATAAATTGTACCAAATTTGTTTGCTATGGTAGCTAAATATTAAAACAAATACTACCCCAAGCCCTTTGGACCATTCGGCGTGAGTCCCATTGTAAGATTATACGGCCCAGATTATCTAACTCTCTCTACGCGCCGCGTTAGTAGAACCGACACTTTCAGTGGGCTCGTCGCATCACCTATTTAACATACAGGTTGTCAGTCAATAAAAACAAATTACAGTGCAACGTCGATTGGGATTGGGAATGAGGGTCTGTCAGATATAGGGTTTGTTCAGATTAACGAATTCTCATTAAAAAAGAGTTACACACAAGTAAAAAGTTTCACATCTTAAAACATATTCTCATTTTTCAAAATTTCAGAAAAATTTCACATTTTTCCGTCAAATTTCCACCGGCAGTGTCATATGTGATAAGCTCTCTTTTGAAGACCACGTAAAGTGCAGATTCAACTGAGAGTTTTTCGTTTCTTCGGATCTTTATCAGTGGAAGTGGCGAAATTATTAATGTTGTCCCATTTTTTTTAAATATTACATCGTAGATTTTCAAAGAGCGTAGTGAGTGTTTGGCTAATGTGTTGCATTTTGTCCATTCAAGCTTATGTAAAATTTATTCTTTTTTAAAATTTTTAGACTGTAAAATAACGTTCATTACAGCCGACAGATTAGAAAATACCGATTTTTTTCACAACTTTTTTCACACGCGTTTTTTATGATGAAAAAAGCACAAGTGGAGCCATAGCAATGCCAAAAACAGACAACAATGTGGTAACAACGGAATGGAACAGTGGCAGTGAGTCCAACGGCGAATCATCTACTTCTGTCTCTGTCCACGACACAGATACATCTGAAGGTTTAGAGGAATTCGAGAAGGAAGAAGATCTTCCATAGACTTCCATTAATTACAGTTACTTTATTTACTTAGTTAAAAATTTAAAATAGAGTTGTTTATTTGTCGAATTAGTGATTTGTTACAAGAGTTAAGATTATTGATTTGTTATCGTTTTATTAAAGTAGATTTTGTTTTTATTGGAAGTTACAATATGAATGCATGTACATTCACAAAATAAAATTTTCGTTTTTGAAAAGAAAACACTTTTTGGAAAAAAAACATGGACGTCTGTCTGTATCTTTTCACAAAAAAAAAACATGCAATACTGAAAAAAACAAGACCAGTTTTTTTCCTTTACATCACTAGTTTTTTTGAAAGGAAGTGACTACTGCACTGTCCAGACAGTACTCCTAAAAATATTAGTACACTGTCCAGACAAAGGTGTCAGTGTTATGACTTGTATATTGTATAGCTGACTTCATCAGACGTTTGCTGTAGCATTGGTGGCTCAGTGGTATAGCATTTGCTTGCAGCAATACCGAGGGTTGCGCTTTTTTTTCTATTTTTTATTTAACCACATATGTACACTATACGTGTACATAAGGTCTGCCAATGAGGTCTAAGAAGTTTCTCAGGAATATTTTTAAGATTGTTATGTGGAAAATGCTGACACCTCTGTTTAGACAGTGTACTAATCTTTTTAGGAGTAAATCACCGGAGCAGGCCAGCAACAATTATGTGATCTGCTCGAGTACTGGATAGTTTCCATACACCCTCATTAGTTATGTCGGGTTGTGCCCATGCGTAGACAAAAAAATGTGTGGGGTTTTCGAATTTAAGCTGTTCGGACTACTGGAGTAACAGTAACTAACTGTTGATTCGGATTATTGGAAGTTTGGAATATCCTGTGTTCGGATTATAGAGGTTACACTGTACTTCAAATTATTCTCGCGGTAATAATGTAAGTATATTATTCCCACTATAAAAATATTTTGATTGGTCAGAACATACATAAATGGCATAAATTGAAAATTTCTATTGGTACTTAGAAATGTCAAAAAATAATCAGATTTATATGATACGTACACAAGTGTATGGTTGTGAATATGCCCTATAATTAGGTGACATCCTCATAGGATGACTGTTGTTATATATTTGATTGCTTCCCATATTAACTGTTTCATCTGAACTCACGTATGTTGGAAGGTGATTATTTGGCGGACTGTATGTGTTTGGCCCATTGCTCCCAGACATATTAGTTGTGCTATTAGGGCCATTCATCATCTTAGATTGGCCGGAGATAGGCGACAGTTTCTCAGGCTCGTTGAAGAAAATTTTGTCATAATTATCAATAAGTATTTCTACCACTATGTTATAGAACTTCAAGTCTAAGATTGATGCCACCGTTTCTTCTTCTGGTCTCAATAGGGTCGGTCCAAAACAGACACCTAGATTACTCACGGTCATGAGGTTTTTATCACATTTCGCTACAACACTACAATTTTGTATGTAAATAATAATTCATTTGCAAGAGAGAGATTTAATTTCTACTTACTTTGTTAGATGTTTCATTAAAATCTTTAACACCTCAAAGTTTGTTTTTGGTAGTCTATACAATAGCGTATGCACATGGTTTATCCTCATTTGTTTTGATTCACTTTCTAAAAATAACGATAGTGTTAATTAAAATACACAATTTTAGGGTAGAGGGTCCTAATTATTTTACTAATAAGCTAAATGATTTTTAACAGCATTATAAAATTTTCAAAAAAATGCACTTCATCATACAATTCTATTATTTTTTATCTATTAATTTTCCAATATTCTGTGTGCAGAATTTTCAAAGAAATTCTACAGTGTTGAGATTTTAGAGAGACTAATAATTGGAAATTATTATTTTAATTTGAACGGATAATTTAACTTATTTTACAAATATGAAAGAGAAGAAACAAATACGTTAAACATTCTGAAAATAGCATGCTTTGCAGAAAAACTAGATGCAATTTTCAAAGTAGTTTTCATATAGGCCTATACTGTACATCAGTAGCGGCTCTACCTACGGTTTGCAGGTTTACGGCATTTTACGCATCCCCCAAAAATGATAAACAAAAGTAGTAAAAATAACAAGGCAATATTTGATTATTTAATCATCCTAATGGATCAGTTCTTCACCTGTGTATTTCACCTATTCTGCGCAAGCATGAAAAATGCTGATGTTTCAAATGGAAATTACTCAAATTAAATTCCACAATTATGAAGTTGTAGCGCATTTTTGTCAGAAGCTCCATATTCATGGTGGTGTAGCAGTGTTGATTAGCCATAGGATCTTAAAAGATTTTGTTTGAAGAGATGACTTATGTTTGCTGTCAGTTGAAATCTACTGTGAAATATGTGCAATACAGTCTGATAAATTAGAGCTCTTAATAATCCCAATATACCGCTCTCCATTAGGTGACAATAATATATTTCTTGACATAATAACAAAACTGTTAAACATTACCAATAAGTACAAGCACACTGTCATTCTAAATGGTGATTTTAACATACATTTTAATAATATAAATAATAACAATACTCACTTTCACTGATTTAATAAAAACGTATGGCTTGACTACAACTATAAAACACACCAGAGGCGGATCTTGTTTGGACAACTTCGTAACAAAGTTACATAGTAATTTTCAAATTTCTACTATTGACACTAATTTATCAGATCATATGGCTATTACTATCAACTTCCCTATAAATTGTATTGATGATAACAGTCCCACAAATTCTATGTACTGTTGTAACATCGAAATATGAGACATTTTCAAAGGATTTTTTTCAGAAATTTTCAAAGGATACCCACAATTGCCCCAATGGGAGATCGGGGCAGTATAACATTTTTTACAGCAAGCTAAAATCGTCACTATAAAGGTGCTCTCATTCAACAAGTTGTTATGTTTTGATAGAATACTAATAACTAATCTGAATTCATTAACTCACCTGAACTTAAAAATATAATGAAAAGTTACCAAAAACAATATCGCTAGGCAATTGTACGTGCCAAACTCAAGGCGAATGATGCTTTCATTAATAACCACACCAATAAATCTAAAGCGGGCAGGTTGTTCGTGTAACACGAATATACCGTCAAGTAACTTGATTGTGGATGAAAGCTAAGTCCAGATGATTTTAATATTTTTTTTGTAGACATTGCGAAGAATATTATTGATGAGTTGCCTGTTAGTGATACTTCGGCAGAAGAATTAATGCATAATAATAACATATCATTAGGGTATATCCGAAGGAATTTCGATTTCAAAGAACTAACTTTCATTGAAACTAGAGATATAATAATTAAATTAAAAAATAAAAATTGTAAAGATTACTACAATTTTAATACAAAGATTCTTAAGGACATAGTCAATTACATTGTTATCACGCTCACTAAACTGTTTAACTTATAAGACATTCCATTTTCCCAATGGTTTTTAAAATATCTCGTGTTGTACCTAACCTAAGAAAGGTCCTACTAATTTACTTAATAACTATCGACCAATATCGCTTATTGCAATTATTTTATTGCAAGTCTTTCAAAAGGCTCTAAAAACTAGAATTTGTTTTTATTTTGAAGGTAATAACTTTTGGAAGGTTTCCGTAATGCTCACTCAACCACCAATAAAATAGCTAAAGCTATAAACACCAACTTTAAGGTGGGAGGTTAAACAGGAGCTTTATTCTGTGACCTAAGCAAGGCCTTTGACTATGTTTCCTCCAATATACTTAAACAGAAACTTAAATATTATAAATTCTCCGAAGCAAGCCTGAACTTAATGCAGTAATTAACTGAACGCAAGCAGCTTGTTGAAACTGGTAAGAGCTGCTCGCAGATGAGGACAATTAAATAACGGGTTCCACAGGGGTCAGTATTGGGGCCAGTATTATTTCTCATTTACATTAATGACCTGGTGCAAGCTGACCCGTGGGCCGATATTATTCTATTCGCAGATGATACAACTGTAATAAATAGAAATAAAAATCTGAGTGAACTTAAATTGTGTTTGGAAGATACACAGACAAGGATCAATGCTTGGTTTATAGCAAATAGACTAAGTTTATATGCTCACAAAACTGAAACAATGTTCTTTAGTAAATCAGAAGTACAAAATAATTCCGAAACAGTATTTTCTCAGTATACAGATTGAGTCTAAGCTGTCATGGAATATCCACATAGATAAGCTGTGTAATAAATTATCCACTACTATTATTGCAATTAGGAATCTGTCGTCAATAGTGTCCAGACAGGTACTTTTAACAACTTTTCATGTAATATTCCAATCAAAAATATCATGTGCCATTCAAGCTTGGGGCCATGCCTCGAACATGAAATGTATTTTTGGGTTACAAAGCAAGGGCAATAAGAATAATAAAAAAGCTAGAATACAGAGCAAACTGTAGTCAAGAGTTTTATTGAACAAAAAATTCTTACCACCATACCATCCTTATATATTCTACAGTGCCTAATATTTGTTAAAGATAATCTACCAACTTATGCAACTCACGAAGAAATTCATCTCTATGGCACCAGACACAAAACAAATATATGTATTGACTTCCATAGAATATATAAACCTAGGTTAGGTATATCATTTTTTGGACCAAAGGTATTTAACCTGTTACCTCCCGTGAAAATGTTGCCTTTAAAAACCTTCAGAATTGTAATAAAGAAATATCTTATAAAAAGTGTTTCTATTCTTTAGTTGAAATCTACATTAATGATATCAGAGACCTTACAACTCATTGTTAATAATTATATTTCAACATTATTTATTAGTTTATAATTACAAATAATTATAGAGTCTAGTGTTACATATATTGACCTCTGTAAAACTCTGTTTTGAACACCAATAAAGTTACGTTTATGTTTATAAACAGGGCAAAGATTGCAAAATTATTGTAATTACATTCATGCCTGTGGAAGGTAAAATAACAATTAACAAATACTTACTAACTGCTACGATGAATCCATTATGGTACCGATAGGTCATGAGAGGCTCCGGCAAATTCCTCAAGTAAGTCTTCAGAGCGCTAGTGATAGTCTTGGTCTCCCATTCCAGTGGGTCGTCCAAGGCTACTTTATCGCTTTTCCTCCTGTCCAGTCCCATATTTAATAGCTTGTTAACTTTAGAACTCACTCCTACGACTCTGTATATACCTTGCTCCTCTAAACCCCTGCTTTCCAGAACCTCTATGCACCTTTTTACAAATTGGATGCCGGTCTCATCCAGCACCCTTTCCTCTGAATTCGGAATTTTGATTATATTATTGCTGGGCATCGTATACGTCTAAAATATATTTTCCATATTGACACCATACCAAATTAATACATGTATTTATCAAACTATATTAATAAATAAAATTCTTACCGGTTCCTTCCCATCCATTATGTCCATCCAGGCTTTTCTATCCTCCTCAGAAAATGCTTGGAATGTGTGAACTATGCCTGGTTTTGAATCCAACTGTATGTCAAAACAAAACCGTTTCTCAATGGAGTCAGTCATCCGTCTTACGCATGATGTTAGAACCATTGTTTCAGGTTGGGATAACTAAAATAATATATTAATTATGAGTAGTAATATATAGGCGAGCAGTGCACCCCTAAAAACACAACTAAAAATGTCGCAGACCCTCCCAAGTAAAGTTGCCAGATTGAATCCATATTGAAATATCTAAATACCTATTAGCAGAATGAAAAAGTGAACAGCAAGAAGTCTATGTTTTTTTTCGTCAAGCACTAAATGTTACAGCTGCTTTTAAATAGGTACCAATCTGAAAAATGTAGGAAATGTACTCAAATTAACAAACTTGTCAAAAACTAGCTGGACAGCAAGAGCTGATTCAATCAGAGCTGTATTGAATTATTTTGAAAATATCCTTGAGGTCCTTGAAGAAATAAGCGTATCTGAAAAGTTTGATGCCAAAATACGACAACAGTCATTAGCACTATATAAGAAAGTGAAGACTTGATTTTATAGTATGCATATTGTGCATGAAAAATTTAATGCATTAACTAAAATTGCTGACCAAATCTTTAGAAGCAGAGGATCTAAATATAATAGATGCATCTAATTTAATGCAAAGCACTATCAGATCTTTGGACAATATTTTACTGAGTAGAATTTGAAGCTACTCTAGACACTCTTTTAATACTGTCTAAAGAAAATTCGTGTGTCTATATTGAAAAGATTGCTCCATTATTTGCTATTTCTAACCCTCCTCTAAAAAAGGAATAACTGCAACTCGCAAAATGTGAAGAAAGCATGTCAAATGTTACATGTTACCTAATGTTAGTATCGACGAAATGTGGATGTGGAAGCCATGCAATCAGAGCTGGTTTTAATTAAGCTGAAGTATTAATTGACCACTGCACAGAACTCTCAAATTTAGATGACATAACCCTTAACCTGACTTTTTTACAGCTCAGCTGGCCTAGCACTCTTGCGTAAGAAATGTTACAACTAATACGCAACGTACGTCCATGGAAAACAGACATTTTAATTTAAAATCATTTGTATATCATAGGTCTAAAAAATAATTTGGGCAGGAATTGTAGAGAAATATGTTTAAAGTTTGACATATAATAGGTTTAAATACTAAGAACCCGAGGAATTCCCATCTGAAAAATTACTCTTTTGAATCTCCCATAACTCTCCCATAAATACATGGCAGTCAAATTTGCGAAAGTCTGTTTAGGAACCCATTTCAAATTTCGCACCCGGATTTTCCTAACCTAACTAATATCGTCAATTCATATCTTACCGATTTTGTTGTAAGTTGATTGTAGGGCAACATACTGAACTCCTTTGTTTCTCTATCATATTTACAATAATATTTGGTCCCAGTAGTGCCAAAGGCCTCTGAAAATGATATTTTAATGTAAACACTTTTAGTTAAGTACCTACATACAAATCATAAGTAAATTGAACATATTTAAAAAATTTCAGACTTATTATGTTTAACCTGGAAATGAAAGCTTGATGCTTCCATCCATTTTTAATACTTTAAAATGACAAATCCTTGATTTGTCATTTTTTCCTCTTTATATATTATTATGTTAAATTGAACTTTTTTAACAATATGATTTTTTGATGTAGATAGGTACTAGCTAAAATAGCAGCTAGATGGAATAACATACTTTTTTCTACCAAGTATAAATATCCTGTGCATCCTTTGGCGTTTTTTCTTGTAGGCTCCTCCTGTTTCTGAACCTCAGACATTCGTTTCTTTAATTGTTGACTGAAATCAGTAAAATTCGTTCTGGTCTTTTGGATTTTCTGTTGCAAATCTTTCATGTAAGGATCATAGTCCTTTTTTAATTCATAGCCCTAGAAAACAAGTGAATCATAAATAATTTGGGTGTTTCATTTAAAGGATAGTGCAAAATTACCTGGTGGTAAAATGTGAACCATGCATATATGAAAGATAGTAATGTCTCTACGAACTCAAACTTTTTTCTTTCGTGAACTTCTTGTATTAGATACACATAATCCATGCTAGCAGCATGGAAATGTCGTTTGGCCATGTCCACTGATGCATCAGCCTGAAAGAAAATAAAAAATTAAAGTACCTACTATACAAATAGTATATTATGCAATGAGCATTTAAACACAACTAGCTATTCAGACCAGAGTATGAAAATTATCTAATGATTACAACTGTCTTAAGAGGCCCTAAATGTGAGTTGCATGCACTATTTTTTCTGTCAGTCCTAATATTAAAAAAATAGTACTTTATTTTCAAAGTTTAAATATAATGACGAATGAACTTGTAAATTAAAACTTTTTCGTATGTTTCTGATTTTACGGGCAATTCAGTTTCCGAGTGTGGTGGCCAGTTTGACATTTTCTGGTGGAGATAATAGCTATTTATGTAACCAGCTGGGAAAACTACTATTTTGTGTAACGAGCAGATTTCTGCGGAACGAGCGCTAGCGAGTCAACGAAATGAACTTTACAAAACCGTAATATTTTACTCTTCTTAACTGGTTGTGAAAAGTAAGACGTTTTCTAACATCAAAGCTTTTTGAAAAGCGTCACTTTACATGTCAAAATTAGAAAAATTTAAATTTCACACTCATTGCCATGGGCGCCGTTACATATGGGCAAGGGGGCGGCCGCTTCCTGGATTTTGGACTCCTTGCATATTATTTATTTTTCCCATTGTTTCGTAGTGTAATTTCATCTTTCATTGTTATCCGTAATAACAAATAACAATAGATGGTTAGTTTAGAACGGAGAAAGGGCCATTGATTTATTTGGATATGAAAAAATAAATTTAAAATTTAGGTCCAGTGACCATACTGACCATGACTGATATAATACTTAGTAGTATAGATTAGGAAACGTGTTTTACTGGCACAAAGACAAAGAGTTTGTGATTTTTTTGAGTTACGAAGTTACGATATGTACGGTTTTTACTCGTAACATGTATTTTTATTTTTTCCTTTAAATTACGAGATATTAAAAATACCTACACGTAATGTTTTATTTAATTTGATTTTGAATAAATGTTTTGATTTTATAGGTTTTTGTGAGTGTTAAAATTTTGTGTCAAAGTGGTCCTAACCGCGTCAAACAAATTTTGGAACGGCGCCCATGCTCACTGCCCCGTACAGTTACTCCGATTGTATTTGTGAAAAGCACAAATATTAGGAATTTATAACGTAAAGTCTCTAAGAACATGAACTATCAAAATTGATACATTTTAGATCTGCTTTGCTCATGACAATATTTGATATTCACTGAGCAGTGAGCATTGCTGTGATATGCTATTTTTATTAGTTATAAACTTTAATCTTAATGAAAAATCTATATCACAGTTGCGGTTCGGCGTATGAAGCAACTGAGGCCGGGCCTATTTGGGTCGCACTGTATATTTTAATACTTACTATTCTAGTACTAACCTAAATAAACAGTTGTTAATAAACTAGTTAACAATTATTTATTATTATATCTACTATTTAACGCCATTTTCAAGACGTAATGAAGTAGGAACACGACAAATTTTGAATAGTCGGCCAACGTCAAAAGTAACAGCAATATTTAAAGAAAAGAGAACGAGGAGAGGTCGGGAGAGTACGCGAGCATTTAAATTTC
Source organism: Tetropium fuscum (assembly GCA_964058915.1). Classification (NCBI taxonomy): domain Eukaryota; kingdom Metazoa; phylum Arthropoda; class Insecta; order Coleoptera; family Cerambycidae; genus Tetropium; species Tetropium fuscum. Next base: position 90,510 of record CAXKVY010002167.1, read on the forward strand.
GTTGGCATGATAATTATCAACGGCTATGTGGAAGTTCCTATAAAGAAAGTGTTTGTACTGCTGGTCATGTATTTTATTGGTTATAGCAGAAAATTTGTGGGCAATTGGTTTAAATTTTAGTCATATTACCAAAATACACGTTCTAAAGAACATATTAAAAATTGTTGGCTTAAAGGCGATTCCAACAAAGTACCAACTATTGAAGATGCATTGAGAACGCCAGTTTGGTTAAAGCCAGCTTAATTAAACAAAACCAGATGTTTCTGAACATTGCGAAAAATGTAGCAAATTTTTTACATGACAGTCTAACTCAGGGCTGACGTGAAATTGTATTCCTATTTATTATTTGAGATCGGATTGTGAGCCTCACCTTTTGCAGCTACCATGAGCTGCCACTGATTGCAACTTTGAACAACGTTAACAACGTGTTCAAAGTCTACTGGCCTAATAATTAAGAGGTGTGTTGATAAAAAATAATAATTAATAAATAGCCTACAAAATCGTGAGGGTATACTAATTAAACTTTAGCAGTTTAAATAATTCTATTGTGAAGGACTTGTTGAATAGATATAGACAATTCTGGGGTACTATTTATTTATCATTAACAAACAGAAGATGTTTATATTATATATAGATAAATAATTTACATCAATTACCATTCATCAGGACCGGTTTAAGAAGATTTGGCGTCCTAGGCATTACTTGTTTTTCGCCCTATAATTTCTGTACTTTGAAAATCGACTGCTTTTTTTATTATTATTTCGCTATTGTAATCTGGAATGCTGACGTATATCCATACGTATTCCCGTAATTATTATATACCTACTATCCAAATCTTGAACGTTGGCGCTTACGTCATAGTTATAAACCATACTCAAATCAGTATTGCACTAGTCAATAGTAATCACTAGAATCAAATCAGTTATGCACTAGTCAATTGTGTGTTGAAACAACTCGTCTGGATGTATACAAACTTTACTCGTTCCGCGATGAGAAACGTAAACATAATACATAACCTACAATTTGAAGGTTAAAATCATGAAGACTAGAGACAGGAGACTAAGCGTGGTTTACGCAATGGGACGTTTTCAGAAAAATGGCAGCTTAGTGCGGGTGCCCATAGGTGCACTAAAAGTGAAGAAAAAGTGAATTCAACTGAAAGGTAACTAAATTCTGTGAGTTTTGAAACGGTGCAAGGCTACTACGAGTACGGCGTACGACGCTAGTCAAAAGAAATCGATCAGTTGATCGATATTATTCTCGCTAGGCTAGAGTTACGATGGACGACTTCGTGACCTCTTTCTTTTTCGTACAGCAGCTTATAACAACGTTAGTTGGATATATCAACAGTCACATATAATGGACTTTTTTTGTTGTCTCTCGTTTTATTATCTTTCAACGAATAACACTGGAACAGCGTATGTTGTAGATTAAAAATAAATTTGTGACGTAACCTCCAACTTTCAAGATTTTGATATTATGCTTCACCTCCAGGCCAGTCGGTAAGTTGTAAGTTAGGTGGAAATAAATGTGGGCACACTGCAATACATTTTATTATCTTTGTTTTGATGTTTTAATGACCGTACAAATTTAATAAATTTGTACGGTTTGTCGTTTCCGGATTTGGCCGATATAAAAATGACATTTTTAGGTATTTCTGTAAATAACTCGGTCTGTGTACATTTTAGGGAAAAATTTGTCGAAACAGAAAATAAAGTTAGCTAATATTAATTTATTTCGTAAACCCATCGGGTGTAAAGTTATAAGAGTTTTAAAATAAAAGGGGTATATTTAATTAGGCATTAATTTTCCCGAATATTACAAGCTGAGCGTTATTCTGCTTGTCAGCAGCCCCAGGTAGTGAGAGGGGTGCGACATTCTTGCCAAGATGTGAACAAAGTCTATACTCAGTGTTGCCAGATGCGAATAACCGAAATACCCCAGGACTTCACTGAAAATATTCACATTCCCTCACAGCAGCTTTTAAAATCCCCACACAATCCTGACAGCTTCAAAAGGACCTTTTTTACCCCAAATAAACTATTTATATATTTATAATATAAAGTTATATTAATCTAGGAACTTATTCAGATCATCATGCCAATTATCAATTATCACCAAATGTGAATCAGTTACCAGCGCATGCTATATTCAAAAGAAAAGTTTTTTCTTTATCCACAGAATTATTATTATTATAATTATTATCTAAATCATAGATCATCTAGATCATGGGGACGATCAGGTACTGACATGTGATAATAAATAATTAATAGTTCGAAATTTATTTTACAATGACGTCCCATGTTTTGATAGCTACCGTTCTGTTGATGCGTTGAGTGAGAAAAGTATAAAGAGGCGCAACGTTTATGGCGAAATGCATGATCAATATACATGTTTAACGCCCTGTATCTTGAAAATTAAGGCCTTAATAAAAAAAATTATAGGGGAAAATATTCTTAATTTCAGACAAGGAATGCAGTCCTTCATGTTTGACCTTCCGTTATGTTACACCCTGTATTTTATACTAGGGGCTTTTAGGTTCTGAGAGTTCTGAGATTTTTGTCTATCGAGGACTGTTGTTATAACGACGGTTCGACAGGATTTCGAGAACTCGGATTGGCTCGACAGGTAAAGAAAACCTTGATAAATAATAGGTACTCGACAGATTGATAAATTTCGGAACCAAAGAGCTGCTATTACGTTATGTCTCAGAACCCGAATTGGTCACGCATTTAGCTATAAGGGTTGCAACTCATAAGGTTCGCAACAAGGGTTTATAATTTCTTCACTCAACGGTTGATAGTTGTGCTAATCATTCATTAGACAATATACCATTTTTTAGATGTCCCAAGGATAGTGAAATTAATGCACATTTATAAAAATTGGTATTGGGAGTTGTGTACTAATTATAATAATATTCTAATAATGACACCCGTTTAACTAAATTAAATAATAAGTAGCTAAGTACTTTTAAGGTGTCAGAAATGGCAGGAGGTTTTAGGCTTTGTTGGAGAGTATAAATAATTTTTTAAATGGAACTCCTAAAACATATGTGATCGTAAAAGTTTACAGCGTAGATACAAAGTTTTGCAGGTATGTAGTGTCCGCCTTACGAGAGTTGAACCACGACGTATGATGCGGAACGGTGATAAAATGTGCAATAGATTTCTGTCAAGCTCAGAGCATAATGGGAATTTGGCATCTTTGTGTAAGTAACTATAGTACAAAAATAAGACAGGAACCTTGGTAATTAATGTATTAGTGGAGAACGTGGCGTGGCGACATCTGAATTTTTGTCCGGTATACTTTCTGTTGTTCAACTCTCGTGTGGAGGACTATAATAACATCACATTATAAGTAAATTTAATACAGATAGTTAAAAAAATTTCACGGCAGTTTGAAGTGAATTAATTGTAAGGCCTTGCACCATAATTTGTATTAGTATTTTTTGAATAATAAATATATATTCTCGCGAATATATTTAATTTATTTTCCAATATGGGCTAGTGAAGAGCTACAAATATGGCAATGCTCATAGTATCCATGTTTTCGAAAATTGGTTTACAACATATAGTGCAAGATCCGGTATTAGAAATATAGACCCTCATATGTTATTTCATATTTTCACTTTGACAGATTATAATAATGTTAGATAATAGCTATATACATTGATAAATCGCACATGGGTTGCCTAGCTATATCGCGTGCCTATGGTGTAGATGGTGTGTTAATAAGGTGGTGAAATAATATAATTCCCAATGAACTTTTTTGGATAAATTTCCCCGATTTGTTATTTATAAAAATCGGGCATTAGCTAAGAGAATATGACACAAGAAATTAAAAAAATATATGGGCTGCCTATTTTCCCTCTCAAACAACTATTAAGTTGCCAAGTATAAACAGGTGAGCAAGCGTTATTAATATACCATATCTTCTGATATTTAATTGATTTTTTATTAAATGAAAGGTTATTTTATTTCCTACCCAAAGCATTAGGTTGCCTTAACAAAAGTTTTGTCACATCCATGGTTGTCTAGATTTTAGAAGTTAAGTTTTGAGCGCGAGCGTGAAGAGACCTATAAAAATATTTATAGATGTTACATAGATAACATTCAATATATTTTTTAAATTAACAACGGTTAAAATATCACTTTCACGATTAATTAACGCCTAATTAACGGCAAACAATAAGCCTTTGCATTTTTCCGTTTTGTTCCAAAGTTGTTCTTAAGTTCACACTGGTATATAATGTTGCTAACTCTTTTGACATATAAGGGGAAATACTAGTATTCTAGGAAACCATCTGAAGTTCGCCACACGAGAGTTGAACACCGGAAAGAATGCGAGATAAAAACGTCGCCACGTTATCTATTAATAAATTAATTACAAAGGTTGTTATCTTGTATTTGTACTATAGTTCATTACACAAAGCCAAATTTCCATTATTCTCTGAGCTCGACTTAAGCTTCTGTTACATGTTTTATCACCCATCCCCTTCATACGACGTTGTTTAACTCTCGTGTGGCGGACATAAGTTAAACAGTACCTACATTTTATCATCAAGTAGGTATGTATCATATTCAATAAGAATAAAATAATAATTATATAATTAGAATAATCAGGGCAAGCCTTATATCGGATATCCTTAATCTAAAATAATTTTGAATAAGTTAAAAATAATATAAATATATCTATATTTTAGTTATTTCGTATATAATATGTTCGATATCTTATTTCATATTAAACCGGAAAGTAAACTAGGTAGCAGCAAACTATAATCTTATTTAGTGAATGATGGCACGGCGCCAAGAATATTGCAATTTCTTGAAAGATTCTTCCGCGCTGTCAAAACTGGTACGATGTAAACAAACCACTCAAACATAAATCGATATATTTTTAACACGCAACATCATGGAAATATAATTAAGATCAAAATGCATTACTAAATAAATTCAATTGTAGTACAAGAACCTACGTGCGATGATATTCCCCATACCAAGATTCCGAAGCCATTTTCCAGCTTAAAACAAAAACGATCACAATACGTCAAAAACAGCACTCAAACGACAGAAGTCACTTATTCACGCAAGGAACACGATAATAATATTGAAGTAAATCCGCTTAGGCGCTGAATCGGAACATCACACGTAAATTGCACTTGTATTGTGAATGGTCCACTTTGCCAAAAAACAAATACCAAAATGAATAATGCTCCACATACGGTTGTCAATTTATAGTTTCACGGAAAGGGAGAGATATGATTGCGCAACCTCGCAAGTGACGTAGGAGTTCGATACGCACCCCCTTGAGCAGTGACGTCACGGCGTCGTTGATTCAATAAAACTTGGAAGTTTTCGCGACGACCCGGGTGGCAGGCGGAGGGGTTGTGTTGTGACGTGAGGCTGTTACGCGTTTCAGCAAAGTGTTTAGGCATCGCGTAGGCAAATCAGATTTCGATGGACTGAAATGCAATTACCATAAAATACAACTCACGTGTCTAATTTATTCCTAACTTATAAACTGCGTTCTCGTCAAATTTTCCATCAAAGCGGTTTTAACATCGTAGTCATATAAACTTTCAACATATCATGATATTAGCCCTACCATAGATTAAGTGAATAGATAATCAGTCGTAATTTATGTAATTCTCAATTCTCGCTGTAAATGATAAACGATATCTACACAAACTGTATCGAAACTGAGGGTTCTAATGAGAATTATAGATAGAGCTGTAATACAGTTTTGTTATTCTTTCATTCATAAACTATGCTTCGACCTTTAATTTTCCACTTTATGATGAAAGTCCAACATCAGCCGTTTATCTAAAAGCTACATACTATGAATGTTGCCAATATTACATGGCAATTTTAAATGCTGAGTAAACGTATTATTTGAATAAACGGATAATCTCAATATTTCCTTAAAATATTATAACACCTTCTTTAGTTATATCAAAATAAAAATTTGCTGGTATGAAAAAAGCACTACATTGTGAGATTATATATTTTTTACTTACTAAAATAAATACAATTATTATATTTTTCTATGATAATTTATTTCAAGTAACGGATGCGTTCCATTCAAGATTTTACCTTACGTTCCTTTATCCGATTTTTGAAAATTTAGATTAAAAAATTAGGCGCTGTTAGCCGTCGGCAAGCGTTTTTAATTTTAATTTCAAAATTTTGAAAATTCTGTGATAGCACAAGATAATATAATAAGATAATACAATAAGATAATTTAATAAAACTATTTGGTGTTAGTTAGCTAGTTAGTTGAAAAGTACGAAATGTTCTTCGTTAATTTTTTGCTCGTATAACAAATTTTAATTTTTTAAAATCCATTAAAACTAGATGATATTATACCAATTTTCTTATATTCTTGGCGAAGATGTGACCTCAATAAGAGGACCAGCAACGACGTAGATATTACGTCGTTGATAGGTAAGTTTATATTTGAAACTTTTTATAGCTACTATAGACACAAAAAAATCATGATTATTAAGCATTAAGGCGAATGCCTACTTTTATGTTTGGATACAAATTAGGTATATGAGACTTTATTAAATCTCTAAGTAACATACATACCCTAAGTAACTTACCTCTGCGGTCGTGCTTACCAGTTGTTCAAATTGCTATAATATGCTATAATTTATTATAGCAATTTGAACAGTCATTTGACCTTGAGCTGAGTGACGTCACACAGCCTGGAACGAAGTTGGCAGCATTATTGTCAGAACGCCTAAATAGCCAATGCCCACAGCGCTGTAGTTGCTTACGCTTAGTTTTGTGATTATGTTTTGTGCGTTCCTCTACGAATTGTGTATTGCTTTATTTCTGTATATTATAATAAGAAAATGAGGACTTTCTGAAGGAAATGCAGAATGCATGCAAAATTTGCCGAAAGTTGATTTTAGCATGGTGGACGAGTTTTACATGTCAAATTTAGATTATTTATCAGCAGAAGTCAAGTGTCAACAAAGTCAATTACAACGTCAAATGTCAAAAAGCAGGTAACCAACTTTGGAATACAGTACTAATACAGCGGTGTGTCATATTCAAGGTCATAGGCTATGTGACGTCACTAAGGCAGTATACGTGACGTCACGTATAAGCGTGCACCTTATTTCTGCACTATTGAAGAAAAAAAAATCGATAGATATCGTGCTCAAAAAAAAATGAAAAACCGGCGGGATTTAAAAAAAACCTACCAGATAAAGCAATCAAAAAATTCAGTGAACAGGCCCATATACACTGCTATACATTCATTTTATGAAGTTATTAGATGTAGTGTTAGATGTAGTGACGCTGGCGAGTTTCCGATATTTAATTAAACAGACTTTACGATTACAGCATACGAGGACCTCCCTTAAATTGGCTTAGTTGTTTTCTAAAACTTCGTAAACAGTATGACTCTATACAACATACTTATAATGATTATGTAAACAAAATTAACTGACAGTTGTCTAGTAGAAATGGGCTTACCGCACGGCTCAGATCTGGGCCCTGTGCCTCTTATTTTATATATTAATTCATTGGAATCTGTGACAGCAGGATTTTAGTTTTGATAGCTTTTATATTTTCATCAATTGTATTTATCACTATATACCAACTGACTATTGTTATACAATTCCGTAATAATAATAATAATAAAATAAATTTTATTACTATTATTATTTAAGTCCGGCTTTATGGGATACAAATTTTTACGTTACATTTATCGAGTCTATATTATTTTGAAGGAATATTTACTAATTTAGAAAGCTTGTGAATTTGGTACAGAACAATCATTTTATTTATCGACCATCTATTATTTTTATCGAAAATTTATTATTTTAACAGGCACCTAAATTTTATATTGAGCATTCATCACATTTATCGAGCGTCTATTATTTTTATCGATTATTTAGTTTCTTGTCATGCTTTTGAATAAATTAAGGGCATTTAATTTGTGCACATTGTATAATAAGTTGCCTAAGAACTACATAAAACGTGGTCACGTGATTTACAAACATTAATAAAGACCCGTTATTTGAGTTGATACAGAAATAAAATGTACCTACACTTCTTTATTTATATTACATTGTAAAGATAGGCAGGTAAAGGTTTCTTTCCTTAGGGAAAGATCTATTTTTGCGCAAAGAAAAATCACCTGAGAAGTCTATTTCCAGCTCTCGCTCCCTCTCTGACCTTTTGCCCCAAGCGAAACGAAATAATTAGATGCTTTTACCAACCGCCCACGATACTGTAATGTGATTTCGTTATTTGTATTTCCAAGCGCGGATAAATAATGTGTTTGATAGCTTTACGCCCAAAGTAATCACTTTCACGAACATTTTCCCATTTTCCAATAATAGTTCCCGAATATAATTCGTACTTATATGTATGTTGGTATTGTCAAACTTTACTAAACATACCTATAAAGTAAACTCTGCTAAGCGACCAAATAGAATCTATTCCCACTTTCGTAATACATTATAACTACTCATTGAAGGCTTACGTAGCCGCAAGTCACTACACGATGGTTTATCTGGTATTGTCGCTTTGAAATATTGGCCATCCCGGTGAGGATACGTGAGCATCTCAACAGGAAAATAATATTTCAACGAGATAATACCATTTTCCATATTATACTGGGTATTATGTAATATTCTGCAATTCCTAACTGCATCCACCAGTTGATTGTAGTTACGGGTGAGTACGTACCAGTAACGGGTGGTTTTATTATTATTGTTATTATTATTTAAATCCGGCTCTATGGGATTTCAGCTAGTTTCAAGTTGAGCTTTAATTAATACATTTCTTATAATCAGAAGGTATAACCGTCAAATATTATAGTAACGTTATGATCGAACATATTTATCGAAAATAACATGAAATGTTTCTCTTCGATGCCACACAACATGGTGTACATGCTGTGGTAGATATAACAGATGTATATAAAGGGTCCGCCAATAGGGACGCTCGATCTTTGACAGCTCATGGCGGCCATGTTGTTTGTGGTAGAGTTGGCAAACGTAGTTGTTATTATTCAGTGTATCTTCACAAATCACCATGAACCAATTCAGCCGCGAACAACATGTGCAAATCGTTAAAACTTATTACGAAAATCATTCATCGGTTCGAGCAACGTTTCGCGCGTTCCGCCAATTTTACGGTGCAATTGATCGTCCTGCTGAGTCGACTATCAGTCGTTTGATTAACAAATTCGAGGCAACCGGTTCGGTGAACAATCAGCCAACACCGACGCGTCGTCGAAACGTCCGATCTGCCCAGAATGTCGCCGCTGTGCGCGATAGTGTGCGTGAAAATCCGCGACAGTCAATTTCACGTCGCGCACAGGAACTCCGCCTTTCGGAAACATCACTTCGCCGATTCTTGCATCTGGATTTGGGCATGCATCCGTACAAGATCCAGCTGACACAAGAGCTCAAAATAAACGACCATAGACAGCGCCGTATCTTCGCTGATTGGGCTTTAGAGCAGTTGGAAGTCGACCCCGATTTTGGTCGCAAAATCATCTTCAGCGATGAGGCACATTTTTGGTTAAATGGGAATGTCAACAAGCAGAATTGCCGTTACTGGGCCGAGAACAATCCACAGGAGGTCCACCAGGTCGCAATGCACCCAGCAAAGGTAACTGTTTGGTGTGGATTTTGGGCCGGAGGCATCATCGGGCCGTATTTCTTCGAGAACGACGATGGTGTGTCCATCACGGTAAACGGCGAACGATACAGATCCATGATAACGAACTTTTTCTGGCATGAAATCGACAATATGGATGTCGAGGATATGTGGTTTCAGCAGGACGGCGCTACGAGCCACACAGCGCGCGCCACAATGGATCTTCTGCACGAGCGCTTCGGAGGAATGGTTATCTCGCGCGGAGGCGACATCAACTGGCCACCGAGATCGTGCGATTTAACCCCACTAGACTATTTCTTGTGGGGTTTTCTTAAATCACAGGTCTACGCAAACCAACCACAAAACACTGATGCCCTCAAAGTCAACATACGCCACGCCATCGATGAAATACAGCCCGATTTGTGCGCCAGAGTCATTGAAAATTGGACTTCTCGTATGCGCGCCACCCAGCGAAGCCGAGGTGGACATTTGACCGATATTATTTTCCATACATAATGCCTTCGAATACTCTTTCAAACAAAAAATAAATGTCATTTATACCTCTCACACAACTTGCTTTATTTCATTTTAAAGATCGAGCGCGCTTATTGGCGGACCCTTTAGTATATAGCATGTCCGATGACGCGTATGAATGCATATTAGTATTTTCGATATTTGAAAGCGCGATATCTCTTGAATAAAGATTCATAGGAAAAAGTATCTGAACAATTGCATGATCTACAACTTTTGTCTGACCTATTTTTACGATAACACTTTTATCGTTTAAGAGAAATATGTGAAAAACCGATATTTTTGACCTTGAATAAAATTTATAGCAGAAGCAGGATCGGTGGAGATTTAAGGCCTGTACCAATTATCAGCTCTATGTGCACCATTTTTCCTGAAAAATGCCAATTTTAGATGAGCTATTATTATAAGTCACTCAGTGTGTTAAATTAGGTAGTTACGTTATTGCATATCAGTTTCTTCATCAAATTGGTAATAATTGTCGAGTTTAATAGTCGACAATTTATAGTTAAAATAATCTAGCAGTAAAAATTATATTTACGAATTTTCCAAACAATCAGCGTAAAATTAAGTACAATGATTTTATTGTAAAGAGTTAAACGATTTTATAAACGTGCTTACCTACGGTAGATTTTAAAATAAAATACCGACAATTATTTGTTCGCAGTAAATAATAACCACTTCCGCTGGCGGAATTTGCTTTTGTCCTTATGAAGGACATTTATCAATTACGTCTCGCGATTTGAAAAATTATTATATAATGTAAACGTTGCTGCACACGATTCTGGTGATCGCATAGCAAAATTAAATTGAAATATGATATACGAGCACCTACAGACGTCACTGTTAATGCTTGATTTGCGCCTAGAATTTTCTGTTTCTAATACTGGACCCGTATTTACATAAATCATTTATGCGAACCTGATTTTTGAAAAACTGTAAAAAAAATTAATATTGTAATTTGTGCTTGTGATTGTAGAACTGGCGAAAGAAATGAATCACCGCATATTTATAAGTATATCATATAAGTTTGTTGTTCAATATATTAGGAACCACATTTTTCTGATTCGAATTGTCGACGGCGCGACGCTTCTTGGAGTCCCCGGACGTCGGAGACGCACTCCGGGTGTGCGACAATTATGGCTGTGGATCTTGTGTTGGAATATAATTTAGCGACTAATTTAGTTTTTCCGTTGAAAAACAAGATTATCGATTTTTTCGCTTTAAATGCAAAACCCCTAATATATGAGAAAATTAGTTTAGCATGAAAACAAATTTATTGAAAAGGTGTAGATGATATGACGAATGATAAATCAATGAGAGACATAAAATTATAGATATTCTTGAAAATAAAATTGTATGGAACATAACACCATAAAAAGAGAAAGATTAACAACAATCAGTGAATTTCAAACTTCACTCCCTTTATCACGGAATATATTTCGCTCTGTGCGGTGTAAACTTCTAGTCACTAGTTAACGAGGTATCCAAAAAAATGTACATCCGATAGAAGAGGATGATTGTACTGTATTGGAGATGGATACAGACACTGACAGTATTTTTTCCAAATTTCGACAGGTAAAGTATTGTTTTTTTATTCCCTCTGAATTGATTAATTGTGAACCAAAAATCTTTCGTTAGTGAGTGACATAATCATATGAGTTTCTTATTTTGTTTTTTTGTTTTGTTAAATTTTTATAGTTTTTCGGCTATGTCAATTATTTTAGATTCTAATTTAAAGTACTTCTCAGATGTTTGTTTTTTACAGAGACGCATTCACGATCACACCATTGTTTGTTATGGCATGCTATGTCTGGTGTATATTATTTCATGATACTCAATTTATTTGATACGTGAAGAATTAACAGGACGCCTGAAATAAAAACCATATTCTCCGAAACACGCATAGTTAATTTATAATGTAAAGCAAGTTCATCTTTCCAGACAAGAGTTTTTTTTCGGTGTGCTTCAATTTGAAACAGAAGCCACATTGAGTGATCGTGGAGGAAAAATAAATGCCCAAGAAGAAAGGAAAATAATATGATGAGGAAGTAGAGTCAGAGCATTGAGGTAGCATCGTGAGAGGCGCTGTCACGTGGTCAAACACCTGCATTTGACCACGTGACAGTACCGCCATATTGATACGACACTTCTGTCAAAGTGACAACCAGCTGTCGTTTTGTTGAATCGACAAGTGGTTTTTAGTATTCTAGTGCGTATTCGGAATAATATTTCATAGATTTGTATTACAAAACAGTAAACATTATGCAGAACCGTATTCGGGAAATTACAATTTATTTTTGACGCTAAATGTATTATTTCCCGAAAGTGTAGAACTGAATAATAATCTACTTAATGTTTTAAATATTAAAAATTTGCTAAACGTATTTATAAAAACCCGTTGCCTACAAAAAATTATGAAGATATTGAAATTTTTTAAACGCTACAGATAAATATATTAGAACTTTAAAAACCCACATCACTTTTGGCACTTCACTTTTGACACCGATAGACATAAGGGATTTTAAGGATTAAAAATATGTGTAGGTAGCTCGTTTAAATAGTTATTTATGCAACAAGTGCAAAAAGTAAATGTTTATTGCACGCGACGTGAAATTGTGTTGACGAGGTCGTCAGGCCGAGTTGCACAACACGTCAAGTGCAATAAACACTCTTTGTACGAGTTGCATACAACATATTACGAGTATGTGTTGCATACATATTTTTTTACTTCATGCAAAAAACAAAAAAAAAATAGGTGGCATTAATGTCGATATTATGTGACATGTCATAATCTTTATGTCAAAACACTGTAGTAGAATGACAGATGAGAGCAATAAAGTTTGGCTTTTTACATGAACTTAAAATAGTTCTTCATTGTATAAGTGTCTTAAATAGCGTTTCATCCACGCAAGAAACACGAATGCTATACAACGTTTTATCCACAATCACGGTCATTTATAATCAAATTTAATCAAAAAATGATTTGACATTTCTCTCTGACAGCGGCTGTAACGTCAAAAATTAATTAAAAAAATACTTGGAAGGTGTTAAATGGTTGCTATTTAGTTTCGATTGTTCATCGATTTCATTTGTAACAATTTGTGAAGTATATGAAAAATGCAAGAAAGCGATTTTGTTCGTGAGAGAATCCTTCAGGAAGCTGAAGAAACAACTCTCCAATTTTTGCCTGTAGAGTCAAGGGAACATAATGAAAAAGTATCTTCCGATTTTAAAGAATGGAAAGAAAAACGGGGGTAATGACAATAAAATAAGAAGTTCGGCAATCGTATTTCTTAAATTTGAAGTATGCAATTTCATCCATGTGGTCGAAGTACTCGAAGTTGAAGGCCGCAGTAAAGGTCCACAAAAACATAGACATTGGAAAATATAGTAAGCTCACCGCCTATCTGAAGAGTGAGTCGAGAGGGTACAAAGTGAAGGAAGCTGCGGTATTGGAAGGAGCACACGTGGAAGAATTTTTGACAAGGGCTTAACCTTTTAGACATTGTAGATAATAAACTTTGAAATATTTTAGACGGTTCATTCAAGAGTGCCTTTTTACCCTACAACTATTTAACGATATGGTGGGTGGAGAAGTTCCGCTATAGCAGAAAGTTATATCGAGGATTCCATATCCAATAAGCTTGATATCGCAAGGAAAATCCAAGGTACCTCTGGTACTAATCGTTCCTTACAAGAGGAGACTTCCATTGTTTCTACAGATTTATCAAAAACTTCGACAAGCACTATGCGTTCTGAAACCGATGACAACTACAAGCTTGTTATTAATGGAAACGAAGTGAAATATGACAAAACAAAGAAGGAAATGTCTATTAATATAAATGTTAATGTTAATATTAATAAAAAATAAATAAAATGTAATTGATTTAAGATTGTATTTTTCATTATTCCACTAGTAAAATAAAGTAATTTCATTATTCACTAGTGGATAAAGCGGTACTTTATATGCTTCATAAGTATGGATGAAACTCAAATTATAATGTGATTGTGGATAAAACATATTAGGTATATAAACAATTTATTACTGTACAAAATTAGTCAGCACCATAGAATTGTCCTTCGGGTCTATTCCATCTCATGAAGGTTATAATAATAACCCTACCGCTTACCAATTCCAATCAGCGTATAAAAAATTAATTGTTCAAGTAGAATTACGCGAGTTTTCGCGGAAATTGTGTTCCCTTGCCCTCAGCAGACCTCCATATTTTAAAGTGCGATGTTGAACGTCAAATTAATTTGACATCAAAAGACTATAGAGCACTTGGAACATATGAAAATATGTACGGTGTAATAGACGACGTCCTCATGATGGATCAGGATAATTTGCCAGATCCACTATGTTAATATATCATAGTATACAACTACTCGAGGACATGTTTAATAATTTTTAAAGAAGAAAATTGTTTGTGAAGAATGTGTAAACGCTTTAACAAGTGAAACGGAAGATCTGCTTTCTTCTTAGACAAGAATTTTTTTTTAAAAAACCCTACTGTATCCCACAACAAATGTATTAGAAATATGTGTAAAATCTGAAAAATAGACTTATTGCTACCAATTATAAAATATCAGAAGAAGTTGTAGTCGTTTAGTAGTGTAGTCTTAGGGAGTTTGCAGTTATAATTAGTGATCGACCGATATGAAAATTTTGGTCGATGCCGATAATCGGCCGATACCGATATTTTAAAGGCCGATACCGATATATATCGGCATATCGGCCGTGGTAGTTGATATTCGGATTATTATGTTCATTCATTACAATTAGTAATATTAGAATCTTTGAACTCATAGCGAGCTGTTGTTGATGTTACTGGTAAATGTCAAAGGATTGTATCACATTTCAATCATTCACAAGTTGCTTGTGATAAATTGAGTAAAATACAAGAAGAACTAAATAATATCGCCCCAAAGAAATTGATTCAAGATATCCAAACGCGGTGGAATTCCACATATTACATGTTGTTTTGCTTGTTTGAACAAAAAAAGTTGCTAATCTATATGCTATTGAACATCCTGACCTCACAGAGCTCACCTTTCATCAATGGGAGCATCTTCAAAATATTTTGAATTTATTACAACCATTCGAAAAAGTAACAAAAATGGCTAGTCGAACTCATAGCTGCATATCAGAAACGATTCCGTTTTGTTTCTACACTTTTAGCATATTTAAGTAAAGAGGATGAACATTTTTTTGGTGTACCTACTATGAAAAATGAATTAAAAAAAATCTAGAAAAAAGTTTTCACAATAATATGTTATCAAAAGATCATTTAACTTTTGCGAAATTTTCGATCCCCGTTTTAAAACATATTTACAATTAGTAATATTAGAATCTTTGAACTCATAGCGAGCTGTTGTTGATGTTACTGGTAAATGTCAAAGGATTGTATCACATTTCAATCATTCACAAGTTGCTTGTGATAAATTGAGTAAAATACAAGAGGAACTAAATAATATCGCCCCAAAGAAATTGATTCAAGATATCCAAACGCGGTGGAATTCCACATATTACATGTTGTTTTGCTTGTTTGAACAAAAAAAGTTGCTAATCTATATGCTATTGAACATCCTGACCTCACAGAGCTCACCTTTCATCAATGGGAGCATCTTCAAAATATTTTGAATTTATTACAACCATTCGAAAAAGTAACAAAAATGGCTAGTCGAACTCATAGCTGCATATCAGAAACGATTCCGTTTTGTTTCTACACTTTTAGCATATTTAAGTAAAGAGGATGAACATTTTTTTGGTGTACCTACTATGAAAAATGAATTAAAAAAAATCTAGAAAAAAGTTTTCACAATAATATGTTATCAAAAGATCATTTAACTTTTGCGAAATTTTCGATCCCCGTTTTAAAACATATTTCTTAACAAAAAAAGTATGTGATGATATATATTTGAATTTAAAGGCACTGCAAAAGGATAATGAAAAATTATCGCATGATTGTGTAAGTAGCGATGACAGTGATGACGATGTTCCACTAGTTACTTTAACACGCCCTGCGCCTTCATCCGAATTTGTTCCTTTGTCATTAGTGCAGTCTAAAAGATCCCACGAGATGTTTTGGCAGTCTTATGAAGAATTAGTTAATAAAAATGGAACTGTAAACTCCGATTCATATATAAATCAAAGGTAAGCGTGGACATGTCATTTTCATCACAAATGGAAAAAGAAATACTGTCGTATAAGGAACTTCCAGAATTTCCCGCCAGAAAAATTTGCATGGTGGAAAATATCTTTTCACTCTGTTGTACGCACAAGCAGCAGTTTACTTGTCAGCTCTACTGGGGACTGTTCCCAGTGAGCCATCTTATTTTCTGAAGCAGGAACTGTTTATGCAGCCAAACGATTAAATTACAATTACTAATGGTTTGTAAATACTTAGATGATAGATACCTAGAAAAAAGATTTAATTTGTTTTTGTACAGAAACTATTTTTTATATCTAATATCGTATCGTCTTCTGTGAGCATTTGCTGCTAAAATTATTATACCTGACTAAAGAAATACGACTTTTAATTGTCATTGTCATACGACATTGTCTTTTTTTTATATCGGCCATATCGGTTGTCCATATCGGCCGCTACCGATAATCGGCGTTGCTGCCGATATTGCCGATATACCGATATAAATATCGGTATCGGTCGATCACTAGTTATAATAGGTATATACATAATAGTACTATTTAATAACACATTCTTTCGATCAGTCGGCCTTAAATAATCATAAAATGTTATTAATAAAAGCTGTTAATATAGATAAGTCTGACAATATAAGGCACCGCAACAACAAAATTGTATTATTTAAGGGGCAATAATTGTTTTTATTTGTTCTGTTTATTTTCGAAAATGTGCTTCTATTCTTCTATTAACATAGGATTAAATAAATATATACCTCATAAATAATAATAATTATGTAGAAGTAGTTTAAAAATAAAATGTACTCGTAAGTATTTATATTTTATTTTTAAACATTTTAGTTTGGTGATTCCTCATTTTGTATATGAGGGGGTTCCTCATTTTGTATATTACAATTATAAATACTATGGGCCTGGTCTGACAACCACGCCCAGTGCTACCGTTTACTGCATGGGGAAATGATCCTTATAGCGCCTTCCTAGGATACTAACTCAATGAATTAATAGCTTCAACTTTTATAAGAGAGTTAATAGCTTCAACTTTTATAAGAGACATATGTCCAAAATCCGAATAGGCTTGCATAATTTTCAGAAAAGCGGAAATGTTTATTGCCGCCATGGTAACGATACAAAATAAAAGGTTGTAAAATGTAATTGTGAAATTTTCAGGCTAATGGGAGTTACTCTCCAGTACCAGAACGTGAATGTTACGAATTTTAAACTTTAATTTAAAAAAATATTTATAATAGCATCATTATGCGATAAAACGACTGGTACTGAGAACATTATTAATAGAAACCATATGAATTACTCTATTTACCTAATATAAACCACGTATCTGCATGATCTGCTACAGATACGGAGTTTTGTCTAAGTAATGTTCTAAAATTCTGAAAAAAATAAACTGGTATGTTCTCCAAAATCTGTTTTTTTTTGGAAAAATATGTTTTTATTATGGATATATATGTAGTATAGCTTATTTCTGCATGTCTACCCAAAAATTTTATTTACAACACTTTTAATTCAAAAGATGACACATAAACATGTTTATTTGATTTTATTAAAAAGCAGTTATTCTGTAGATACAGGGTTCTGACGTAGGAGGGCAGTATTGGTCCTACGTGAAATTTTGTATAGAATGCATAATTAAATCATACTTACTTAAAATTTATAACATATAATATATAACATTTATATATATAAAATATAATATGTATAGAAGTTATAGCCGGGTTTAGGGGTTTTTACGTAGGGTAATAAAGTTATTTTGCAATTAGTTTTATTAATTTTTATGGAAATATAGTTTTAGTTCATTGTTATAGTTCTGACGAACTATACTTATGGCTCCTATAGTAATAATAATAGGTTCTATAGCTATGTCAATAAGATCGTCGAGTACCAACATTTTAGATTCTTATTTTAGTACATGATTTTACTACTTTGTAATTTATCTGCAGCCACTCGTTTCAATACCACGCCCCACGCCGGTGGCCACTTCAGTGATGATATCTTTCAGTTCTAAATAGACTATATAATATATACATCATTATATATAAGATTCGACCCGCATGATAATCTCGATTTTGACTATAGTAGTACTTGTAAACAAGGAAAACAATTCTTGCCACTTTGTAACCAACTAACCGACAACGTCCCGATGGCTCCGTTTTAATACGTGGGTGTCTCTCCTACAATAATTAGACTTACTCATCGACCAAGAGAGTGATAATGGGACTAAAGTTATAATAGCCCAACGAAAAAAACTGGCATGACCGGTGGTGGTAACTAAACATTTACATCAGCAAAAATCGTCGCAAATATGAGAATTGAGACATGGACAGGGAACCATCGGGGAATAATCACGCAACGCATGGGCTGACAAACATATATTATTCAGAGCGATAATCTCCGGAAAAAGCGATCGCTTGTACATCAGATTAATAATGACGGTTATTAAGATCGTATTATAATCTAATGAAGGATTTGGCGAACGCCATCCACCCAGCGCGAATATACTCTGGGGATATAAATAATACGGGCGAGTGTTAAGTTCGCCTCGTTCCTAGAATAGTACATAAAACATAAAACTGTAACCGCACTAACCTCCTGAAGCGAGTTGGTCTTTTTAGTTGTCAGATTTAAATATCTCTCTTGGATCTGGCAGAACTTCGCCGTCTGCTTCTCGAACTTCTTTTTCTCGTTTTTCACGCCGCCAATGTACTTCTTTCGGAAGTCCTCCAGGTTCTTCACCACCGTCGAGTTGGCGTTTTCCAGCTGAAAATGAAACTATAATCAGCGATTTAACTTTTTACATCTGAAAAATGCTTTCGAGGTATATGTGAAAAATCTTGTACAAAAAAATAGCTGTCATTCCAAGTACATACTATTACATTAGTACATATTTGAAATGACATGCGATAAGTGCGCGGGAAATATTTGCGGGAAATTTGCGGGAAATATAAGGCGCTTTGCTCATTAGAAAGGCTTTCCCCCACTGAGGTAATCATTGATAATATTTCTATAGACTTAAAAGAATTAACGATGGTTGTGAATGTAGCAAAACTAGTTTGGAATGACTTGAGGAAACTGAGCAGGAACATGCATCAGCAATAGCGATACATCTCCCACTCATCAACTAATATAAAATATAGCTCTTTTATAAATCACAATTATACATCAGTTTTTGTTTTGTTTTTATGTTTATGTTTGCTATGCTGTTTGTTGTATGTTTGCTTCTCCATAGTTTTTTGTATAGTATATATAAGTAATAATTATTGCTCTACAACAATTACTACAAGTATAGACAAAAATAATTACTACATACTAGGGTAAAAGTGGGAGAGATGGCCCACTTAAGCTAAATAATTTATAGATTTAGCATGCATGGAGACTAGTTAGCAGACATATTGCGTAAACATGTTTTGTTTATAATATTCCGTATACAAAATGGCCTTTAATTTTATTATACATTAGCAAAAATAAAAGTAATTGATATTTTATGAGACTGATACATTTGGCCTTCTATCCCACTGTTATGGGATATATGCCCAGCCATGTAGGAATAACGGCCCTAGCAGGGATAGATGGCCACAACACAACCAAACTTACCTTTACATTTTTATTCTTTAGGTGGTTGGAATAAAAAAACTGCGTTAAGTAATTGATGAGAGGGATATGTGTATTAAAATTATTTTTACAAAAATAAAAAAATCGTATTAAAACAAATTCTTTTTTCTTGGGGGTCTGCTGGTGGGGACTACTAATTAACAAAAAAAAGTTAACTAAAAGAAAATATATGACGGAAATGTAATATTTATGAAAATAGTTCCAGTACCAAAGGGTTAAATTTTTCTCTTACATTTTTTTTTCTTTTTAGATCTCGGCCACAATCATTACATCTACATTACATACATTGGTGTAGATTTCATGAAGCCATTTTGAACATGCCACGCATCTGATCCAATCTACTGTTTCGGTAGTTTCATAATAATTCTCCAAGCATTCAGTGCAATTTGTTTCAGCTAGACGCTTCTAGAGAATTATGACATTCTACAGTGTTTGTCTTTTTCTGTTTCTTGGACTTTATATTTTTACCTGCTTGGTGAGTACTGCTTCAGTTTTTCTCCCTGTTAATACAGCTGTAGAGTGTTTGCGTTTGCTTTTTGTAAGGGGTATGGTAGGAATAGGAACAATATCATGAGGATATTTTGTTGGTGTATGGGATCCCCGTTGGGCACTTCTGGTATATTATCACCATGTTCCTTCAATACATCATTATTCTTCAATGGTGGATCTTTCGGTATAGCATCAGAATTTTTCTCGATAGTATTTTGACAGGAAGCTTCTGATGTTATTGCGTCTTCCGTACACTGGATAATGAAATATTCACCGTTCTCAAAGAAATCTGATGGTAACTTTTCAACGTCAATTAATCCTGTTATGTCAATTTCAGAACTCTGTTGAGTTTGTGAAATACCGAGGGACTCACGCCATAGGGGGGGGAGGCGTATACACCGATACGTATCGATACCTACTAATATGGCGCATGATCTGACCAAACGGTTTGTGGATTTGTAGTATATTTTGGTAAAAAAACACAAAATAGGCGTAAACGACAATCTTACAAGTAGCAGTACGCCATAGAGGCGTAGGAACCATTTTTAGGTAAATATATAAAATTTTCATTAATTATCAGTTGCAAATAGTAAATTAGTTAACTAAATGTATAGAGTATTTTCAAAATAAATCAGAGGATGGGAAGGCTTTAAATCTGGATTCCTTTCAAGAAACGACAATAACCAGTGTTGACCTGCTATCGAAATGTAAAACGACTTGAGGCAAATCCAGATTGTTCTAGTCTTTTAATATGGGCTACTAGTCTCCGTTCATTTTCAAACCCCAAGGCAGGACTTTTACCTAAAGAAATTTTTTTCGTATTGCCAGATGCCAGTCTTCTACGCAAAGTACGTGATGGAATACCAAATGCTTTACTTGCCTCGTTTAAGGCCATTCTTTTCCTTTGTACATTTTAAATTCCTGACACCACGTTCTCTTCTTTCCAAATGGCTCTTGGTTTCGCAGATGGTATTTCTTTTATATGTTCTAGGCATTTTATCTTAAAATTAAATTTAGATTAGTCAGAATACTGTCGTTATATTTTATTCCCTTTACTATATCAAGTTACAGTAGATAGCATGTTTAATAAAGGGAAATAATTTGCATATTTTGGTATATATTAAAATATCAAAAACAATAAACAATATAATGATTGTGTTGAAAATTCGTATGGAGCAACCCAGCAGATCGTCCTACATATTATTTTATACAATAAACTTTTTACTGTGTGCTACTTTATCATAATAAAATAGCTGATGATATCACAGTTTTCATTTTTAGATGGTTCTAATAAATTACGATATTATTATATTACAATGGTACACAAGTTGTATAAATTACAGATGGGATCGAAGCCAAATAATTATTCGGTGTATTTGGCCTATTCGGCTATATTTTGACTACTCGGTGTCGGTAATCAGTCGAATATTCGGATAGAAAATATGCTTTTGAAGCTTTGAACAATTATTTAAATTATCAATTGCTTATCTTCATAAAAGAACAATTTTTAAATAGATCTCATATACCTATATATGAGATTTTTAGTGAAACCAATTCGGACAAAATTTTCCAAAATTCTACTAATGTCATAAATGTCAATAATTTTATATTGGGTTAAGTAGCGGATAGAATCTTTCAATAGTTCATTGACTATCATTTTCTATTCTCAACCACATTACAATATTCTATTTTGATCGTATATATCTATAGTATCGTAATGATTAGCTTTGAAATTCTTTGCTATTCATATTTGTTTTGTGAAAAGTAATCTCGGGTTTGTAGCATTTCATTACATAGAGAAATAAGTAAATAGACGAATAAGAGGAAAGATACACTTACCAGTGCTATATCTGGACATACATACGCAAATGAACCACTATACACACCGAAGGAACCACATAGAAGTTGTACAAGTTCTTTCACCTTTATTGAGGATCTTCAGAGCAGTATACGATTTATTTCATTGATCATTTATACTTGAATTTAAAATATGAATACTCCAACACTTGCAGTGACGTTTTATGACATTAGTTTTTCAAGGAACTCAAATTCTTAGAATACACAAACCTAGTCTACTATTTATATTTGTTCTATTTGAACATATTATATATAAAAGCTTTAGGCATACAGTTATCCAGAAGATGTTAAACTTTAAAATGCATAAAATCTTGTTGAACCTATTGAAAAACAACTACTTTTTCCATATGCTTTGTGTTGTGTATTGTATGGTTTATCACAGCTTATTTCTAGAACCTACTCCTGAGATAATTAAATAGGTATACTGATTCCTGAACATAGCCGGAGCATAAGAGATAGAAAAAGATACATATAAAATCTATTCGTGTGTTGTCAATGAATTCCATCTAACGGCTGGACTGATTTTTATGATGATTAAGTTGATTCGAGAATAGTTTTCAGCTTTTATCCCAATTTTATCCCATGGAAAATATTTTTTTAATTAAGTTAAATATATTGAAATTAGGGTTGCGACCGGCGCACTCGCCATTTGTTCTGGTATATCTGGTGAGTTCCCCGGTATATCTGCGGAATCCAAGCTTCAACGCCAATAAAACTAAAATGGAACCCACTTGAAAATACCCCCTCCTTTCCAACAAAAAGAGAATTTTGATTATTGATTTATAAATGACGGAGTTCTGAGATAACAAACATAAAAACAATACAACCGAATGGAGAACCTCCTTTTTTTGAAGTCGGTTAAAAATACCAATTTTTCTGTATAGTCAGATAATATAAGCGACTCCTCTTCTTTGCATAAACGTTTCCGGGTTCAGGGAACAACATTTATACAACACTACATGGTATTTTATTATAGTTAGTATAGTTTCACAAATTACATAATAGCACTAGCAAATGAAACTAATATTCTGATTCTCTGATATTCTAGCACTCATCAGCAGTAAGATATATTTTTTAAACACATGTATGCATGTTAATATAAGTTTTAAGTAAGTACCTAATACATGTTAATTATTATTTTGTCCGCGCCTATTAAATAATATCTACTTATGAATTTGTTTCCACAAGGATATGGGAAATTAGTAACAACCTTCAACAACAAGCTTAAATTATATTACATTATAATATATAAACAATAACTACCATGAATGATAATAAATATAGGGTTTATACGCCTTAAAATATTGTGCAAATTTTATTTGTTTGTGCAAATATTTATTGCTATCAGAAACAGTATTACATAAAGCCCGAGAACGATTAAATAAAAGTAAAAAGGATTTTTTTTCTCTAAACGTCACAAAACATTTGACATTTTTTTACTGTCAGGAGTGACATTTTCCTTACTTAAAAAAGATACCTTAGCAACAAAAGTAGTCACTTTTAATCCTAGGAGCTAAAGTGGACGTTTTTTAATCCTTAGATTAAAAGTGTTAATAAAGTTTCTAAAAAAGTGTTTTATTTATATATAGGGTATTTTTAATACCTACAACTTAATATAAAAAAAGGGCAAATATGGCTGTGTAGTTTGTAACAGACATATATGAGAATGAAAAAATTCCGCATCGTCAAAGGGAAACCCGATATATTTGAAGAGCGTATTTATCATTTACTATAACCCTCTACTATGACGTACAACCTTCAAGATACCTGTAATATTTTTTTGCGTGATATCGTCGATCAATTTTTCATACACAAACTGGACTATGATGATACCATTAGAAAATACAGGTTAAAAAAACATTTCTTTGTAGTAAATAATATTTTGATATAGATGTTAATTTTGATACGGATTGCCCATTATATTCCCAAAATTAATAAATAGTATATATATTACGTAAAGAGGTGGAAAATATTCATTATTACAGCCGGAGACTGGAATGGCGGCCTTCGCAGAGGTATATGTATATACTACTAAACGAATATAAACGGGAACGTTTAAACCGAGGTTTAAACTAAGCAGCCAGAGATCCGCTATTCTATACTTTTGTATTTAATTAAATTTATGATTATATTAATTAATTGTTTTGGTTTTAAATAAACATAGCAAATACCCAAAATAAACACGGCTTAAATAAACAGTTTGAGCTAGATACTTTAGTTTGAGCTATATATTTTATTCATCAACAGAATACTGTCTAATAAATACAATATGCGTAATCTTAAGACAAAAATATACACATAATACTAAAAATTATGCCGAACCTTATATAAAACAAATATGTTAGTAAAAGCGTCGCTTTCATTATTATACCTTTTGTGCTTTCCGCCACACGCGCCCACTTCAAAACCGATACTCCGTTGACAGATGCTGGGTCGAGCACAGGACCGTATTACGTATTTATGCTAATTTGGTGTTTGTTATATTACGTGAAATACACTTAAAATCACACTTGCTTATTCACAACACTAGTCACTTTAATATTAAACGATAATAGAATTGCTATTTTTATTATGCAAGTGTGAAAAGTATGCATATGTTTAAGGCACGCATATGAAAGTTTGCGGAAAGAGCGAAGCAAATTCCGTAAACTTTGTAAACTTTTAAGGTTCTGTAATATGATTTTCACGCGTGTATCTTACAATATTTTCTCTAACGACTATTTTAAATTTTACATTCATTAATTTTCACAAAAAGCATCCCTGGCGGATATGATAAATTAATATTGAAAGAAATAATGTCAATTTGTCACATTTTCGCGCGCGGTATTAGTGCATATTTTATGATATTTAAGTTAGTAAAGAAACCGCAGGTATGAAATTTAATTGTACTATATATACTTATAATAAAATCACTCATTAAGTCGCGCTTGTTTGATTTTTCAATGCCACACGACTTAAAATGCATCTCAGAATTTTCAACTGCGATTAGTTTCTGGAAAAAAAAAGGTTTCGTAAGAGCATTTTTACAAAGCTTATATTGTCATATATACATATTTTATGACATATATATATATATATATATATATATATATATATATATATATATATATATATATATATATATATATATATATATATATATATATATATATATATGGTACCGGCTTATTTAAAAAAAATTTAAAAATAGGAGGGAAAGTATTATTTATTGTAACTATTTTTCAGAAAAAGCTCTTTCTGTGATTAAAATTAGAGTAGGACTAGTCCGGTCCTCTTAAGGCAATATCGAAAACCACAATGACAGAAACAATTAATTATAATATTTAAAAGGTACCTATACCTATTGGGTTTCACTATTTCAATGCTCTGCAATATTTTGGCAATCACTGTTCAATTCAGTCACAATATCTAGACTTCCAAACAGTAGCCTAACATGTATTTCATGTGTTTTGGTTGACCCAACATGTTTTTTAATTCGGTATCATAAATGGTTCAAATCGATAAAATATATTTTTATTCATGAAAATTCTCCTCTAAATAGTAAACACGCGAACAAAGAAAAAGCGCATTTTTAATATCACAACCACAAATTTAGGTTATTTATTATGTATTTCCGGATTAAATATTTTATTAGTTCTTTTACTAGATACGGATTGTTTTATTGGCAAATTCGGACCTTCCAGTATTTTTGTTCCCAATTTATCGATGGAAAATCGATCGCCTACTGAAAGGCTTTTCCAACAAACTGCATATAATTCATCTTTATACACACGATGCGCGCTCACCCGCTGCTGGACAAATACTTGGTTGCCATGGGAATTCAACATAGTGGAACTTATGAGAGCGACGGAAGGGATCGTTTACACACCTCATATTCCAGGCATCTGATAGGTCAGATAGGTACGACGTCTTGGTTTGTCTTTATATCGCAAACGTAATGCTAACCGAAGGCAAACCAATAACAGCCCTGTCAGATGGTAGCGACGCTGTGCGATGGCAGAGGGGAGACATATCTACTTTCTGGCGACTACGACGCAAAATAGTACCGACATGGAGCGGTAGGGACGCGACGCTATTTAGGATAATGAAATAATTAAAAAAATTACCCTGTTATTTCTACTACTAAATTACTTATTGGATAGAATGGTTTATTTCTGTATCAGACAGCTTGGAAAGTTGGTCATTTTGATCTGGAAAAAATATATTTTTTAAAAACATGTTCACTTGCTTCACAAAAAAGTGAATAACCTTCCAAGGTGTAAACTTTAATTCTAAAGTTACTTGCCAAAAATAGGCTCATTACGACAAGTATTGAGCTCAAAATTGGAAATTTACTGAATTCTCTATATCAATGGCCATATTATACTATAGCACGCTCTTAATAAAAGCAGGGCATTACCTACTGGTTTGGAATTTTGAAATGGTTATATAATGGTTTGAAATGGTAGTTGTAAAGGTGTTAGAATCTAAAACCACCGGTAATAAAATTGATGAGTTCCCTATTATTGTTATTATTATTATATTAAAATCGAATTATATAATTAACTTCGATAGGAGTACTAAATAAAATTAATCAGATTAAAAATAAAGTTATTGACATCAAATAATATTCGAGTATGCCGCGCTTGTCTGATCGAAAAGTTTATCTGAAAGATAAGTAACTAGTTTTTTTCAATGACAATTCAACTCATCGTTTTTCACCAATGTAATTTAATTCAGCCTATGCAATAGCATATTACAGTGACAATATTTACGGCAAATGAGAGGCTACAGAGTAGTCCAGCGACAATATTTATGTCAGATAAACGTCAAAAATTCCCAATTTGACTTATGGCATTTTTTTGTATTACTTAATTTGCTACTTCTTTGCAAATTGTAGGTA
Source organism: Tetropium fuscum (assembly GCA_964058915.1). Lineage (NCBI taxonomy): Eukaryota > Metazoa > Arthropoda > Insecta > Coleoptera > Cerambycidae > Tetropium > Tetropium fuscum. The sequence goes on from CAXKVY010002167.1 coordinate 117,676, forward strand.
CTTAAATCATTGTTGTACCAAACCGGTTCATTTTGAAAATTACACGAAGCTCACTACATACAAGAAATTAAATTGTCAGATAAACGTCAAATAAATTATCAGCAGATTTGGCATTTAATATTTGATTTTCTTTCAAAATTAACATTCTTGTTTAATTGAATTATCCCCCGAATACAACTCGTGCTCTCAGTTTTGCTACAATATTCTTCATTCATTCATTACTCGTGGCTGCTGTTATTGGAAAATAATTAGTCCCGCTTCGCGCTCGTAATTATTTTCCGTCACAGCAGCAACTCGTATTCAAAATGAAAAATATTGTCGGCAAAACCCAAAGAACTTGTGGTATTATATATGACAATTTAATTTATATATAAAAAAATCGCATAGACCATCATAGTGCAATTATCACTTTGACAGCGACAAAATTACCTGCAACTTTTACAGTGACAAATGTACTAGTGGTTTTTTCACTTATTAATTTTTTAATCAAACTCAAATAAAAATGTGTTTATTTTTAGTGTTTTATAAATAAAGTTTGCATTCATGTTTTTAAATTTCCTATTCATTAAATGGTCTTGCCGAATTAAACTCGAGTTTTGTATTGATCTGGGTAAATTTGTGTTGTTTATATTCTGCAATTTTACAATTTTACAATTCTGCAAGTTTCCTTTAGCAATTTGACTCAAAAAAACATAACACATAAAAACGACCCACCTTCGGTGTCGCTTTTTAATAGCTGACAGTTTTTCTCATCTACTTGCTAGGCAAACGTTACTCATTAAAGAATCCAAATTTATCCGAGAAAATACAAACCTCTTCTGCAATTAATTATAAGTGAAAAATATGTTGCAATATTTCTCATAGTCATACTTATCATTTTTGACTTGTAATATTAATTATCATGTTTGATTAATGGTAGAAATTCAGAAATTGCCAACAATAATTGTATCCCTTATTTTCAGTATTAGCCAATAATAATAGACAAAGGCAGTTACCTACCTCCGGATCCTCTTTATTAAGTTATGCGTAGGCTAAATCCGCTAGACCGCAATGCTAATGGATTTATAAGGAATACAAGTGAGCGTAAATCTAAATGTCAAGGAATATGATACAACTGACATGTGATATATAGTAAATATAACGGTTCGAGTTGTGCTTTTGATTTTACTGATAGTCACAAAATTGTCAATAAGTACACTAAATATAGTTATATATTAGCAGGACATAAAATAATAAGAATAAAAAAATATGATTACGAAATATAAACAGTAAATTAAATTTGATTTTGACAATGTCGAAGCAAAAACTTTCTAATTAATTTCTTGTAGGTGGGCTGCTGTAATAGTGGGTATTAAAGTAGCTTTTCCCTTGTTTGTACGAATAGCATATTCTGACATTTAGCTTAAACTAAGTATACATATTTTATATTGTATACGCTCAATATATTAAACTGTTGAAAATTTGTATAGCCCTTACTATAACATAGACCTAAAGTTATGCTACAAACACACTTAGGCCGTTTTCACACACACAAGGCGGACCTCCGATTTGTCGGTTTCAGGTTTCAGTATTCTTACTTAGTACGGCTACACACGTGCCGGACAGATGTGTCCGGTACCGGGTAGTGGGGGTGGTGTTGTATAGGATAGTACGCACTGTTTCAGACGTGCCAGGTGAACATATTCGGCGTCGGGCCGGCTGCTGGCAACCGGATTGCCGCCGGCCGTGCTCACTGGGATCACCCGGTTTCGTGCCGGGTACCGGGTGGTACGTAGTAGTATATGGAATTGTATTGTAGCGTATAGTGGACTGTAGTTTTAAATTTCCGAGTGTCACAATTCAGGCGGCTGGCGGCAAAGAGTAAAGGATAAACAAACAACTATAAAAACAATTATAAAAGCTTTTGATGTTAGCCGACTGTATACTGAAAACAAATTGTGACACTCGGTAAACTAAAACTCCAGTTCACTATACACACGTGCCGTGCCGAGGTTTCACAATGTCTGAAGAAACGGACATAGAAATTTTGATTGCCTTTGTGGAATCTCAGCCTGTCCTGTGGGACAAGACGGTTATTAACACATAAAAATAAAATCTTGACCAAAATGTGTGGAAATTGTCAACTCAAAATTGTCGATTTGTCGTTCAACATGTGGAAAGAAGCCATGGACATACGAAAATAGTTGAAGAATTTTTGCTCATGTTCTAATAAATCTTGGAATAAAGTAATGCCCCCACAAGAAGTCTGAAATTCTGAAGTCGGCGACGCCGCCGGTACAGAAGCCACGTCGTAATAATAACGCGTTTCCTTTCGTGATTCATAATTATTCTGTTCTCTGCTACAGAGCCTTCTGGGCACTGGCGGGACTATGCCGGATCGGGAAAAAAGCGGCCAGGTTTGAAGGGCTGTAAAACGGCGCCATACTTGACTTATCCACACACAGGTTTCGACGTGTCGAGTGTTTTGTTTATATCACTAGTAACATCGGTGTCCTCATAGCGTCGTTTCATAGGGCGTGTAAAAGCTACCTTCTAAGTATCTTAGTCAACAGGGGATGTACCAAGTGTTTTCACTTATTTTGTTTTTTCTAGTTCCTCCTATACCCTGGTGCCGAAATAGTGTGGAGTGATTCATCACCAGCATATGGACGGCTCAGGGAGATGAGGTGCGAAGGAAACGAAATTCCATAGGCGTATCACTTTAGAGGAGGCATTTTTGATCATTTTCAGTTCTCCTCCTCTCAAATTCGGTCGCTTACGATTGGAATTATTGGCAACTACTCGCATTCGTCGCTTCCATCGCATAAAAACACTAAACACTCGCGTATAACACAATATTATAATTAAATTATATCGCGAATTAACCATACATAAGACAAAATGAAACGCCACTGTCGCGCCAAAACATACATGCATGAAACAGCGCATTCGTCAATATATCCAAGGAAATCTCGCGTCTTAACATTTGACCAATGAAATTTAATTTAATAGCGGTAGACCCGGTTACTAATGTTCTGCCCACCATTTCTATAGAGTGTAAACAAATTTGCACACATTTGCAAGAAATTCTGTGATTCATTGCAAATAGGCAGACCGTTCAATTGTGATGGTGGTGTGATATTATGTATGAATCACTCCACACTATTTCGGCACCAGGGTATAAGATATAGTACTAACCCTAGGAGATAACGTCTGTTGATAACTGATAACGACACCGTGTGTGACAGACGCTCGATACCGGATCCGGCAGGCCATCGGTTTCACCGGTGTGTGGGAAACAAGCCTTACGGCACGATATGTGTCGGCCGCGACATAACGACGTGTATTTATACAGTGATCATGTGAAAGTTGGAACACATGCGACAAAGTCGAAATTATAGAAAAGCCACACGTGGATTTTGTTTTTAAAAGCCCCATTCTTTTTTTGTATTTAACCGGTTATGAGAGGTTTTGTTTTTGAGACAATGATTTTACTGGCATATTTTTACATTACAACCTATTTTTTTAGTCATGTATCTGGTGCAGTTTCTTCTGCTCTTTTCAGTGGTGTAAAATTTTAGTTACATAATATTTTCGAAGACATAATTATTTCTTATAAAATGGCAACTGTAGAAAAAATGTGAGTAAGCTACTGGATTGCACATAAAAGTTCAAATCACAATCAAGTACCTAACCTAAGTATGTATCTTGAAGCTCAAATGTTGGTTTCGTTATGTAGATAATAAATGAAAGATTATTATTATTATATATATGAGCCATAAACAAGAAAGCGAATTAAAAAATACATTGTGATGATTTGACCTTTCGCCATCGAGCTCTATCATGGGTACATAATATGAAATATATTCGCGTTACGCGACCCCATAAAATATTCTGTTTGTTACGGAGACCACCAAAGCTCCTTTCTAAAACCGCAATCGATTGTGAGATTCACTACTCATGTTAAATGCCGAGACAACGTTAGTCTATTACCTATTACATTAAACAGCTTAAGTGACGTCGATTATAATTTATAGTAATCTGAATCATAATGTAATGCGATAGGACATTATTATTTTGTAGGTCAGATGTTTCGGTCGTTCACTTTGTCATCAAACAGAACAAAAGACAAATTACTGGTTCTCGTTTAACACATAAGTAAACACGTAAGTACAATCATACACGTGAAAGTCACTCGGTTGGTAATTTCGCACTAGATTTTTCTTCTAATGTGAGCACACCAACAATATGAACTGTTACAAAATGTTAGTACGAGTATAATCAAATTAAATGTTTTTTGTCAGTTTTATACCAGCGTTCATTCTCGTTTTATTAATATAAATTCACTTATGTCTTATATATGCGTAGTGCCTCATGATTAAAATATATACATACAATTTATTGACATATCAAAATAGGAAGACTATTTTGATATGATTCTTTTATAAACTGATCAACAAAATTAACGTTATGGGGCCAAAGGACCCCCGCACATTTCTTATGATTATTATTTCTTTAGTCGGGAGCCATTTTCGGCTCCCGACTAAATTTTATGAAAATTTGATAGAAAATATGATGCATTCTCGACGTTCTGATTAAAAGTTCTCAGGGGCACAACTCAATCCTATGACCTTTTCTTAGTTATGGGTCGCCAAAATTGGCTTTTTTTATATTTTGATAAATTATTTATCATATTTGTCTTAATTTCCTTTATTAGTACAATTTAAAAAAAGTTTCTGTTCTAGGCACCTACAACCTAGTGCCTTTATGGTGGCGTCTTCTTAAAATGTGTCGCTGGTGGCGTCTTCTTAAAATGTGGCGCAAAAGGTTGTACAGGGTCTTACACAAAATAGTGGCAATGAAAGTGGCAAAGTCTTTTTTTGTTTGAAAGTGGTTTGGCTTCCGAAAACGAATTCAATTAGCCACAGAAATTTTTAACCATTTGGTTGTTCCAATTAAAGTTAATATTAAATCTACAATTAAAGCAGTCAATCTCAAAAGGGTAAACATACAATTGATGGCCATAGCTAGGGGGGCATTTGGGGGCGATGCCCGACCACGAAAATTTCTATGCCGAACTTAAAAAATTTCTAGTTCCGACCTTTTTATATGCCGCATGCTTACCAATCGCCTAGCTAAAATTCTTGAAAATTAGCATTTTCCTCAGCCGTATCAACTTGTCGTGTCATTTAAAAAAAATTAAAAGTTTTAAAACACCGTATATGTACACTAAACATATGACTATAACGGGATCGTATTAACGAAACTGCCCAAACAGATCGTAAATGCCGAGCGTAGTTAAATCCGCGATTGGTCAGCCTAAAGTGACAATAGCTGTGAAGCCATGGGCACGCGCCCACGCGGTGATGATGATCATGCACCGATTACGCATTGATCGTTGTTTGGTTCACTTTTTTTGTTCAATGGACAAATAGACCTTGATAAAAATTTAATGTGCTGGTGCAGCATTTGACTTCATATGAATTATTTTGCTACTGATTTATTTTATCGTATGTGTAATGTGTGTATGGTGATGGTGCTGGTCTTGACGCTCTGGACTTCTTTCTTTCTGGGTTACTTAGTCACTCGTGTTTGCCAATAACCCCACAACAATCGAGCATCTGAAGGAAAACATAACCCACCAAATTCAAGCAATGCAACCGGATATGTTGGCACGAGTCATTAGAAATTGGACCCATCGTATACGCGTCTCCAGGCCATCAAGAGGGGAACATTTAAAGGATGTTTTGTACAAAACATAAATGGCATAAAATATCTTTACAGTAAGTACAATTTATTTTTCTAATGTAAAAAGTTCGTTTTTTATTCAAAATTAAAGTTCTAAAGTTCTATCACTGCTATTGGCACACCCTTTATATTTATATATATATATATATATATATATATATATATATATATATATATATATATATATATATATATATTAGCTTTGAAATTCTTTGCTATTCATATTTATTTTGTGAAAAGTAATCTTGGGTTTGTAGCATTTCATTACATAGAAATAAGCAAATAGACGAATAAGAAAGAAAACACACTTACCAGTACTATATCTGGACACACATACGGAAATGAATCACTATGCACATGAAAACGAACCACTTAGAAGTTGTACAAGTTCTTTCACCTTTCTTGTACAACTAAAGTTTTTTTTTTTTTCTAAAGTTCTATCACTGCTATTGGCACACCCTTTATATATTATATATATATATATATATATATATATATATATATATATATATATATATATATATATATATATATATATATATATATATATATATATATATATATATATATATATGTTAAAACTTTAAAAAACCCCTATTCCATTTAACAATATATATATATATATATATATATATATATATATATATATATATATATATATATATATATATATATATATATATATATATATATATATATATATATATATATATATATTGTTAAATGGAATAGGGGTTTTTCTTTCTCAGACCTCCTAGACGTCAGGACTTTTAGTATGTTCACTCCTAAGCACCCTGAACAAGTTTTCGAGGGATTCGCTTAGGTCCCTGCTCACGCACTCTACACCTCTTTTATTGACTGGACTAAGTACCTGATGCTGAAAATGGCGAGCCTTATAGAAAAGACCTTATAGCGTGATCGTTACCGTGTTCTTGGAGGATTGGCCACTCTTGTCTCGGGATGTGAATCCGATTGCGCATGTTTGAAGGAGAATGAAAAGGAATATGAAAGAAAGGGATGGATAAGTTGACAAATTTGAAGATGTGGTGAATGTGAAATAAGAAGAATGGGAAAACTTGGTCATGTAACGTTTATTTTGTTGATCAGTTTATTTTAAATTTACTAGATTTGATATAATAAAACGTGATGTTAGTGTTCAGGGAGTGCACTCTACAATCAAAACATTTATAGAAAAAAATGTAGGTTATTTGGTAGGATTATTAAAAAACGCCTTCTTCTATTCCAGCAAATATGGTAAAAGCGTTCTTAAGCGAAATGGCACAAAATCTAGTGTTCGTTGAATATGCAATTACGTATAATTATTTGTTTCCAGTGAAAACCTAATCATCCGATAAATCAACGGCAATAACAATAGAAGCAAAAAATTCAATCGCAACCGTTTTACAATGGAATTTTTATACCTTGTTTTACAATTACCTATAAACTTTTTGTTGGTCAAAAACTAGGTTAAGTGACAAGGAGCACGAGGCGTAGAACCCGCAGATGCTGTAAATTGAATTCAAACTGCGAAAATAAGTGAGACTTGCATCAACTATTTGTCTTAATCGAATGCTAATTCGAAGTTATACCACCTACTCAATCACGGACACCAGTGAAATTTGCCGCAACTGTTTGTTTTAATCTAAAGCTAACTCAATGTTACCAAGATGTTAGAAATTTCCCTCACTTGACTTCGTACGATTAAAGTTTAAATTTCTCAACGTTAAATTATTATAGGTACCTACCTAGATACCTATTAAGAGCGTTCTGGACTTGGGCGGCCATATTGAAATTCAGGAAATTTCTAATTTTGAGTATCGTAAGAAGCCTATTTATAGCAAGTAGTTTTACAATTAAAGTTTACACAGTTGAAATTTATTCACTTTTGTGCAAAACAATGTGTAGAACATTTAAAAAAAAATTACCACATCAAAACGACCAACTTTCCATCCTGCCTGATACAAAAATAAATAATTCTTTCCTATAAATTTTTTAAAAATTATTTTCCAATTTTCATCAATTCGAAATCCCCTGATATTTTATTCAACACGCCTAAAGTTCCATGCCCCCCATGCGGTGAGCTTTGATTACAATATATTTCAAAAATGTGCCACCAAGAAGTTCAACAGTTCAACACTAGGCAAAAATTTCACAGCGCTATTCTAATTCAGTCCAGAAATACGTGTGAGGGTAGGTTGAAAAAGAACACCCGGTATATTCATCCTGACTTATTGGACCTATTTTATTCTCACGATTGTTTTCGTTTGCTTGAGAGCCAGACTTGAGACCTCACAGGAAATCTCGATATGGCATGGAGGCATTAGGCATTAGTCATTTATCTCCTACCTGATTATCGTTACTCGTTACTGCGAAAGTGGTTATTTATAAGTGAGAATCTAATTAACACTTATATGTAGTCAAGAACCCCATCAATAGCACGATACATTCTTTGTATCGTAAACAAGATTGATGATCGTTTAACTATAAATATTTTCACACATATCAGTCGTTAAAGCATGAATATACTACAAGGTTTTCCTTAATATGTTAGTATTTAAGAGCGCAATTTTAGAAAAAAACTTTATATTAACTTATCTCCTAAACGTCTTAAATTTTCAACTACAGCGTGGTAAAGTAAATATTTTTGAAAAAAAATGTAATAATGTATAAATTTTTCTTAAAATTGCTTTTAAAATTCTAATTCATTTCTCAGCAGATCTGGTCTCTTGATTTTCTTTCGTTAAACGCACGGTTTTTGAAGTATTCTGCACGGTGGCCATTTCGCCCATCTACCTTGGATCATCAAGCGTTCACTGGGAGACTGAGAAAAAAATATCAAAGTAAAAAAATATAAAAAAGATGATAAAATAAAAATATATTATAATTGATACGTCGCTGGTAAGAACTATATTTACAATCGATTACTTTTCGAACTATCGAACTATAATCAATCGATTACTTTTTTATGACCGCAATAATATGCAAAAGTCGTAGTTTGGTTATTTCTTAGTAACATGTTGTTAATTGTTTTATTTGTTTAAAGGTTTATTAAAATGTGTATCTAACATTCTATTGTATACCTACTCTTCGTTGAGTCGGGTATTTAATATAAAAAACAAAGTGTGAAGCAATTATTGGGTGTTTTTTTCTGTCCGGCTTATTGGAGCCTGAATATTTATTTTGACAAAAAAATCGTTATCATTGACCTCAAAATCGATTTTCATTTTTAGTCATATCGGTCCATAAATAGTAAAAATGTGCGCCATCTCGAATACAGATTTTGAATCATTTCGGACCATAAAGGCAATATTCATTCGCCATTTTGAAAATTCATCAGTCGGCACTTTGTAGCAACTTTATAGGCGAAACCCGCATCGGAATATGAAACGTCTCAAAATGTATTATAAAAAACAAAAAATTGGGGAATAATAAAAAAATGCAATAAACGTAAAATAGAACAAAAAAAGCGTGCACAGTATTGTCAGGGATTGAACCCGGGCCATTTGGCTCGTGGGCTACTTACATATATAAACTAAGAGCTCGCGTGAAAAAACCGCGTAATAAGATACCAAAGGTTTGACTCTAGAAATAAAATAAATAGTTCTCTAAATGAGTAGCCGCTCGTCTGCAATTTGCAAATGGTCACCCAAATTAGCAATAATGAAAGTAATTTTGGAATAAGTAGTATACAATCTCGTTATGGGTTTTCTTTAAAATTAGAGGGCGACAGAATATTTAGGTCCAAGTAGAGTTCTTTGTTTTTCTCAAATCTCGAATCCATGCTTTCAATGACACGATAAAATAACATTGTGGACTTCAACACTGAATTTTGAATAAGCGTTTTCAATCGGATCATCACGAGACAATTCACCAGACATTGTTTTAACTCTCCTGATTCGTTTCCCAGGCAAATTATTTTCCAATTGCACATCCTCGCCTCTAGATTCAAATCCATTTTCAGCCTAATTAATAAATTTACCTGCTTCTAATTTAATGTTTGCTAAATCTAAATATAGCTGTGTAACAGAACTATAATTTAGCAAAAATACGTTAAAAGGCACTATTTTTTTTGCTCACGACTGTACGAATTATTGCCGTATCAGGTATTAATGCCATGCAGAAATGGTTTATATTTTTTCTTGCAAAACTCAAGAGGTGAAGTTTGCTCATAAATATATGATAATGTAATTATAAAAGAATTTTCGTTTTAAGAAAAAGCGTGCATTTTTTGTTCAAAAATGTTCAATGCAAATCCCACATAAACGCCACTGGGATACATTTGTTGTACATTAGAAAATGTCACTTCACATGTCACAGAATCAAATTTGACAAAAATAAAAATATCTTTAGTGGTATCAGACATTATAAAAAACAATTCTTAACATTAGCACCCTGTAATTCAAAAATTTGGAACAAAATTATGGAACACCCTATGTAGGTAGAGCCACTAAATAAAATATTCACCAGTACCAAATATCAGTAACCAGTGTAAGGTTTCTAATAAATTTAGTGTCATGGAAAAAACAGTTAAGAAGAAATAAACAAATAGTAAAAGAACCAAAAACGTACGTAGTAAATATTGATATTATATTTGGCTCTTATACTGGCTCTCAATTATTATTTTATGTCTGTTTTGGCAAATTAAATTATGTATGCGAAACAGAAATGTGCTTACAATATTTTAAAGGAATTTCCTATTCGGCATGATTACGCGAAACGCTATAAAACATACGCTTTACCGCGATGGTTTATGTTATCTCCAAAATATTTTATTGTACAACTATAAATAACGAATTCCTTACGACATACATCGCTTTATTATTATATGTGGTTCTAACGACATTTTTATTGTCGAAAAGTGCGTAGATGAACTTCATAATGACTGAACAGTTAATCGCTCCCTCGTCTAATGACGTTTTCGCGAGTCCCTTATTATAACTTTAATTTTCATTTAATTAATCAACTTTTTGTGGCTATAACGTCAGTGACAACCTTCCAGAAGGCATAAAACCGTCCACAGATGGACGGGCAATAAACACAAATACTGATGATAAAATGCAGCCTATGTTATGTTCACATACGTTGAATGTCTGGATTACAGTGGAATAACTATATATTATAGTCTATCCCGTACAGGGTGTTTCATAATCACAGAGCAACAGTAAAATCCTGACGTCACAATGTCACGATTTTCCAAATATGATCTTAGTAAAATGTTGATAAAGATACACGGTGTACAAATACAAGATAACAAGATACAAGTAATTTCCCAATTAATAAAATTAACTTTTTCAAGTTTTTCAGTTTTTACTAATGTGGATGCGGCTTTACAATATGCGACCGGGCTTCTTACGGGTGAATACACTTTACGCGTCTGATGACAATGATACAAATATAGTGGATGAAAGTACATATACTATATCCATAGCGAGAAAACAGACAGAGTTTACTAAATAATATAATACTTTAGTAAACATTGACTGAGACACATCCTACGACGGATATTATTTCACGTCGGAAATTTGAGGTAAAGCAATCTAGGTACCTATTCAAATCTCAACCCTATCTCGTATCTGCCATATGATGGACCCGTATCTCACTAGATCTACCGCTGAATTAATTATTTATCAGCTTATTCCTAAATTACAAGTTACGCAACTTAAGCATAATATGTAATTATTTTTTGGTAAGTACATTAACTCAGATTAGTGAAAGTAACTTGACGAGTTTGGATTTTAAAAAGGTAACTGCTTGCATCGAGTAAATGAAAGTAGAACATTTTTTAAACATCGATATTATTATTGTACAATTTAAAAGCGGGGAAAAATGCTGTTTATTTTTCTGCCCAGTCGATAACCTGCCCGATTTGGGTCCATATCAGAGTGAACGTAACTTAGCTGCAGTCGAGGCTGCAATTTAATTGCGAGAGCATTGCAGCCTTATACTATTATCTAATGGTATTATTAAATACGGTTCTGAAATATAACTGATATTAAATGCGGGATACAAATTTCAAAATTGAGCTCGACAGAAGATTCTGTTGCATATTTTATCACTCCTCACCTCACCTCATACGTCGTTGCTCAACTATCGCGTGGCAGACACTATAGTTCTCAACCTTTCGCATATAAAAACCATATTAGTGTCAAGTTGCATTAATGGGGGATATCATTGTTTGTTACCAACGTCAGGAGATAAACTTATAAACGTACGATTAATTAAATTACACACCACAAGGACAACCTCTTTCTATTTCCTCTCATCCGGATTTTTACGATGAAAAAGTACTTCTCTCAATACATACTTAAAATACTATGGAACGCCGTTACGCTCTTAGGCCCTCTAATACTACAATCAGTTTCGATTTATCAGTATGCTCTGATAAATACTACCATCGTAATTATTAAAAAGAGCTCGCGAAACAAACACTTAATGTCTTTTCTTGAACGGATAACTACTAATAATCTTGAAAACAAGGATCGGTCAGCTTTTAACTCTAGTTACAACATTAATATAACTGCGAGTGCAGATATGTCTACACCAAAATAAAGCTACAACTGTAGGCAGTAATTTTTATTCTATGCATATCTTTACAATATTCTCTACAAAAGACCCCGCTCAAATACATGTAAAAACATTTTCGGTGAAATTCCCTAAAATTTTTTGTATATATATATATATATATATATATATATATATATATATATATATATATATATATATATATATATATATATATATATATATATATATATATATATATATATATATATATATATATATATGTATATTGCTTTGGTCTTATAATTATATTGCCCATTAGCAAAACCCTTCCAGGATTACTTTCGGATATGGTCATCCACAGTTTTAGATCTTACATTATTTTCTAAAAAATATTTTATAGGTCGAATCAAGAATAATTTAAAAAAATTATAATGGGGTATAAACTTTTACTAAATATTGCTTTAAGGTGGGGTAAGTGGCCTTAGGTCACACTTCCCCTATCGTTTCGGGCAAGTGTGATTCGCACCAAATATATACCTAATATACAATTGTTGTTGGGAAAGTGTGATTAAATAGAAAAGTAGCTTTCAACACATATTGGGTGTCTCAAAATTAACGCAAGATTTGAATTACATAGAAAACAGTTTTTAGTCTTTTGATTGTTATTTTTTTATTGAATCATAAAGTACATAGGATAGGGTTACTTATGGAGGAATAACACATGGGGCAAATGGCCTCCACGGCTTTGCATGCACATACGAACTCGTTTGTCGAAATTTCCCATGACCGTTCTGCATAAATGTGGCTGAATTTCGTTGATGCAGCGTTGAATCTCCTCCTTTAATGCACGGGTGGTTGTGGGCCTGTTGACATAGACCTGTGATTTCAAATAACCCCATAAAAATAAATCTAATGGTGTTAAATCACACGATCTAGGGGCCAATTCTGATCACCGAAACGAGAGTATACGGCTTAGAAATGTCTCATGCAGTAATTGAATTGTTTCACGGGTTGTATGGCATGTGGCACCGTCTTGTTGAAACCACATATTGGCCACATCAATATCATCCAATTTCGGCAGAAAGAACTGTGTTATCATGTCGCGATATCGAGCACCAGTCACTGCTTGTCCAGCCTCATTTTCAAAAAAATATGGTCCAATTATGCCTCTAGCCCAAAATCCACACCAAACAGTGACACGTTGTGGATGCATTTGTTTTTCAACAATTTTGGCGATTAACAAAGCCATCAAGGTGAAAATGTGCTTCATCGCTTAGGATGATGTTGCTCGAAAAATCAGCATCCATTTGTTGATGTTCAATAATCCATTCAACGAACTCTCTTCGCTGTATATGGTCATTAGGCTTCAGTTGTTGCGTTGATTGAATTTTGTAAGCATGGAGACAAAGATCTTTAGTGAGTAGGTATACGCTGTAGAGAGCTTCTTGAAATTTGCAATTCTTGTCCACGACGCCTGATTGGGGTTCCTTGATTGTCACCGACACTCTCACGCACTGCTTCGATATTGACATTTGAACGGCTTGTTCTTGGACGACCAGTGTGTTTGGCGTCTCCAACGGATCCAGTCTCCCTGAATTTTTCAATTAATCTCTTCACAGTTGACGAATTTGAAACACTATTCCGACCATATTTTGTATGAAATTTTCGAACTGCGGCCACCAAGCATTCATTATTTTTGAAATATTGTTCAATAATGAAGACACGTTGTTCTATCGTGTAATGCTCCATTTTTACTAACCCTAAACTATAAGCTATCGAATTGTTTTTTGTCTAGGGTTGCTAACACTTTACTGCACAAATGGCGGCAAATTCAAATCTTGCCTTAATTTTGAGACACCCTTTATATATATTTTTTAAATAAATCTTAATACAAAACTTTTAAATATAAACTTTTGTTTGGGATAAATAATAAAACGAAAGGAATCTTCTAAAAAATACATAACTAAGTACTAGAATAAAAAACTTATTACCTAATATAAGTTGAATTTTGAAAAATAAATTCTGCTTCAATCTGCTTATAGATGGAGATATGGAAGCACGGTTGTAATTTCATCTTCAGTAAGCATGTCAGTGTCTTCTCTCTGTGGCCAGGTGAATTGTTGGTCTCGGTATTTTACAAATTTTACACACCACTGCTTGTCTGGTGTATTGTTGGTAATTTGTCCTACGAAATGTTTAATCTGTTTTTTGACCTATATTCCATTAAAACCCATTCACCTTCGGCTAGTTGTTGACTTGTATGCTATTCGTGCTCTTCATTCCACAGTCGTCATTTTCTTTGTTTTCGTCTCCTATCAAGTTATTTTCTTCCTCAATCTTGACGACTTGACGAAGTAAGTGTGACCTACAACAAAATAATATTTCACAATGGAATTGCAACAACAGTGATTATAACGTAGTTTAATATATTGAATTAGCTATAAAAATATATAAGTATAAAAGTGAATTCCTACCTTCGATTTCAACCCCAAAATCACAAGCCACAAATAAGTCTACACACTCACGATTACTTGTATAGGTTAGGTATACAAGTAACAGATTTTGGTGGTAAGTATGCGTAACTCTCTGTGATATGGTAGCACACTGCTACCAAACAATGACAATTATAATAGGTACATTCACACATACCCCACCTTACCTTAATACCTATTTTTTATTTTTTTTTCTTGTATACCCTGTAGGTTCTATAGGTATTAAAGCAATATTTAGTAAAAATTTGTACCCCATTATATATTTTTTTATTATCTTGATTCTATATATAAAAGATCCATGTAAGATCTAAAACATTGGATGACCATAAATTCGAAAGTAATCCCGGAAGGTGGATTTTGCGGTGGGTGGGGAAGGTCCACAAAAATTTTAGGGAAATGCACCAATACCATTCTTACGTGTATTGGCTGCGGGGTCCTTTGTAGAGAACTACAATATTCTCTACATATGCATAGAATAAAAATTATTGCCTACAGTTTTAGCTTCTTTACGTGTATTTGCTCAGGGGTTAATTGTTACTTATCTTTTTTATCGAGAAATGCAAAATACGCGTGCAAAAACACAAAATCTAAGATGGCAGACACTTCCCATCATTAATTGATGGGCAAAAAGTCTGCATCAAAAGCTTTGACTTGACAGATTTTCTTTTTTAAAAATCTAAAATATTTGGGCTACGCGTGGCCCGTAGCCCGTAACAGACAGACAGGCAAATGCACTTTGTCTCGCCTCACTGACATTCGGACATCAGGGATAATGCGCCGTCAACGTTTAGGAAGGCGAATTTAATGTACTTCCACATGGTTCAAGGGTACCTGTTGGTAACATGTATATTTTTCCAGTTGTAGGGGATAGGAGTGTGTGTTGTTGACGTTTTCGCAGAAGGGCCAAAAAAATCGCAATTTTTCAGCACGCTGTAGCGCTAATACCGCTCATCAAAAATGAACGTTGAATAGTGCATTTTGTAGGAAAATGTACAGAATAATATGTGCATTCTCGAAAAGCGGGTAGTTTTTGAGATACATACATATAAGCAAAAAAGTGCGAACATTTTGAGGTTTTTTGCGTTTTTTGTTGTGAAGCCGACCTTCTACAAGGCAGCAAACTTCAGCCCCCAAAAAACATAAGGAATTTTGATACGTATCAACCACCATTTGACTAATCTAATACTGTATTGAGTGTATTGTATGTCTTTCTTTTCTTTAGTGACCATTTTACGTATATTTTAAATACATGTCTCACAACTGGAACTGTCCAAAAATGTCCACAAAATGCATATTCCTGAAATGCTCTCAGATTTTCGCTCACTTAGCATTTTGCCTACGTTATCAAAGGTATTACCAAGAATCGTGCGTGATTAGTTAAAACGCTTCATTAATTACAGCTTTAGCTTACTTTATTAATCATTAAATCGTTACAGCCGTAATTTGTAGCCGTAATTTGTAGCCGACTTTCTACAAGGCAGCAAACTTCAGCCCCCAAAAAACATAAGGAATTTTGATACGGATCAACCACCATTTGACTAATCTAATACTGTATTGAGTGTATTGTTTGTCTTTATTTTCTTTAGTGACCATTTTACGTATATTTTAAATACATGTCTCACAACTGGAACTGTCCAAAAATGTCCTCAAAAAGCATATTCCTGAAATGCTCAGATTTTCGCTCACTTAGCATTTTGCCTACGTTATCAAAGGTATTACCAAGAATCGTGCGTGATCAGTTAAAACACTTTATTAATTACAGCTTTAGCTTACTTTATTAATCATTAAATCGTTACAGCCGTAATTTGTAGGGAAAAAATAGAGGGTTTTGAAAAAATATTATATGAAAGACCTCCCCATAATTTTTGCTGAAAATTAACGTCTTAAAAATCTGCGCGTTTATTTAATTTGTTTTATTTAATTAACCTCTCAAAATTCTATCCGTTTTGGGTCTCTGCTACAGGGAATTCAGCACACGTTTATTTTCGAAAGCATCAAGTTGTAATTGAAATGTCATTCAACCTAATTTTTCTATGTTATATTATTGCATCCGCAAGATGCAACGTCGCGTCGGTATTATTTGTTCACTGTTTTACGTCACAATAAGAACGTCTATTCATTACAACACATGGGCCTTAAACCTAAAATAGATGTATTTTACTGCATAAGCCATAAGATTGTTTTGTTTAGGGAGTTGTAGACAACAAACGAACCCTCTCTGCTTACTCGAATATTGAGGGATAACTTCTCTGACACCTTTTCAACTTGGATTAGAGCAAGGACATTTATATTAGATCAAAAATATCGGGATTTCATTTAATCCCGAAACCCACGTGACATAATTACATTGAAAAACCTCACGACACGCCTGTGAATTGACCGTGAAATATATGAATTGACATTTCATAGGGACTTATATTTAGTTATTGTAACTTCTTAAATAGGTACCAACTTCGTGCGTGTGCCTCAATTGTTATTAAGGTTGGGCATTTGTAGAGTGACAGGCAAATAGATAAATTTATTTTGGTTAACTATAAATAATTAAAAAACTACATAAGTGCTAATATAACACGTTCCGGGGCCTTGCAATGAAAATATGCATTTTTTTGTTAAAATTTTTTTTGACTAAACAAATTTTAATTGCTTTTCCTGGCCTTTCACATTGAGAGCGCCTCGCACTTTTTTGCAACAATCGCCAATTGTACAATTGTTGAATTTTTTCGATGCACTTTTGACATGATTGAACTGGAATGCCTGCTTTATCCCAAAACTTAGTAACTTCTTTCGTCACACGTGAAAAACTTCACGTAAGGTCAACTTTAAATGACGTAGAAAAAATTTACTTGTAGAACTTACTTTTTACTTGGCAGTTTATTACCTACAATTTGGTTTTGAATATTGCCAATAAGAAATATTCAAAAATAAAATAAATAATTCGAAGCCATGATATGCGCGCTACCGGGGATTGACAGTTTGCAGCTTTCCTGGAGGTAGTACCGTTGAAACCATTGCAACATAGTTTTCGCGTTTTGAAACTATTTTTGACGACATAACTGAAATATCAATTGAAATATAAAATATTAAAGACATTAGCGTTTTTATGATTAAACAAATTAAATGATATTCAAATTGTCGCTACGTCGTCGATTTTTATCCAAATGACTTGAATTTCAGCCTGCCTGAAAGTTTATTTCATAAGCGTTGACAGATCTTGAAATATTTTTGGCGTGAAAACAAAAAAGTTATAAATTAAAATATTTAAAAACGCAGTTTTTCCATTTAAATTACATGCAAATTTTGAACTCGGCTGCGGCACGAGTTAACACCATCCGATCGGCATGGTAGGCACTTTTTCTTATTAATAAGAAGTATTTTAGGGGGCGAGAGAAACAAATTTCCGACGTTGCCAAAATAACGGACACCCTAGTAGGTAGGTAGTGTGTTTCTAAAAATATTGGTATCTTACTCGGTAATCCACTGAACGTATTGAGGCAAATAGGCAGTGCATTTCTACTTATTGTCAGATAAATAAAAAAGACAAAAGAAAGTTCTTCATTATTTACCTAGGCCATTTTTTATTATTATAATTTACCTAGTGTAGATAGAGAAATCGCAACTACTCGTCAGAGAAATAATGTTAATAATATCGATTTCTCAGGTTAGTAGTAAAAAAAGTAATGAATACAAAGATTAATTAGAATTTAATGTGAAAATTTCGTTTTACTCAATGTGTAAATTTTAATGAGTTTACTTAAAACATGTACTCAGAGAGCAAATACCCCTACCTGCGAATTCTACCCATAAGCCAAAGATTAGTAGCCAAAATAACATTATAACCAGTAAAATAACCAAATCATGAAATAAAATTCGATCAGTATCGGCAATCCATTTTCTAACT
The DNA here is from genome assembly GCA_964058915.1 of Tetropium fuscum. Classification (NCBI taxonomy): domain Eukaryota; kingdom Metazoa; phylum Arthropoda; class Insecta; order Coleoptera; family Cerambycidae; genus Tetropium; species Tetropium fuscum. The sequence continues at coordinate 136,297 of CAXKVY010002167.1, forward strand.
TTTAATTTAAATATATTGTCTATGTTTTTAAATAATATTAACCGTGTACGTAATTACCACATACAAATTACTAGATTTACTATCGACTCCCGGAAAGAACTATTCAATAAGCAGATGGACAAAAACCGTAATAAAATAAAAGATTAACAATTAACACAAGGCATTAGAAATTGAAGAAAGAAGACCGGAAAATCAAGAAATATTGGTAAAACGATGTGCGCTACTTACAAATGGGACATGGTGAAAGTTTCAAATTAAATTTTCAAATGACAAAAATTTCACGAGAATCCAAAATGAAAGTTGCAACGCAATATTTCTAAAAACTAAATTTATATGTGGAGGTTCCTTTTCCTTTACAAAATGTGGCCCAAAAATAACCCCAATGATCGTTGGGGTTTACATATTTGCAATCACAAGATTCCCTCGCAAGAAAATTTCGATTCGACTGTTAATCGACTATAACAACTTTTTTTTAAGAAAGTCGGGATCTTCGAGATCATCAGGTAGCAAAGTTTGATCGCATAAATGTATATTATGTATAAATATAAATGTTAGCTTAAAATGTAGGTAAAATTATGCTGAATGAATATATGAAAAGAAAATTTTGAGAAACATAAACATAGAGTACAAAAGACTTTGGAACATCCAAAGTCTTTTGTACTGAATCATAACTTAACCACTTCCGATTGGACCCATTTTCACGCAAAAAAGCTTTTACTGTAGAGAATGGTAGGTTCTTATCCTTAAATGGTTGTTGTGGATGCTTCTTAAAAAATAAATCAATATCAGATGTTTTTGGTTTCACAAATAAGTTAAACACTTCCCGACAGTGGAAATTAGTATACTAGCACTACTATACTATGGTGGTGGAAACTAGTATACTAGCACTACATGAAAGGCTGGTGGTTTCCATTACCATTTATTGTGTCTCGATCGTAAGATCTGTGATATAGTCAACCTCATCTGGAATGCTGCTCGTAGAAGGCTCATTTAGAGTTGAAGGCTGAATAATGCTTAATTTTTCCGCCACTGAACTAGGTTTATTTAAAAAATTGTCTAATTTAACACATTTTTCGGCTTCTATTTGTAACATATTTTTCTTTTTATTGCGCAATCTTTCCGCGACTTTACGATTTTTATCCTCCATAGTGTAAAAAGTTAAAACTTTAGGTTCATCAAATGTTATCTAAAATTATTAAAAGAATTACTAATTAGGTACCTATAAACCTCTATGTCTGTCTTTCTTAATATCTAGAGATTTACTTTATCAAGACTTGTTCTAGCATTCTAGCACAACGTGCAACGTGTAACGCCTGCAAATTATAACCAAACACTAGAGCGATATGCCTGGTTTGAAAATAGTGATGTGTCAATCCGACTGAACTCGGCCAGGAACGATTTTTCTAGATAGAAATATTACTGTATTACTATTTGTAGAATCACTACTATTTATTAATAACAATCGCCCTGTATCACAACGCACTTAGCCGCAAGAAAAGAGGCGAAAACACAATCTTGGACAGCGTTTGCCGGCAAAATGGGACCGTCTGCTCAAATTTTCTGTTCATATGTTGAATCAGCATAATTTTGAAGTGACAGGAAGTTGAACATATGTATTTTAAAAATATATAACTGTGACGCCTATATACGGCCCCAAATTTTCAAAAAAAGTCTTGTTCTCCGGATACGTCTAATCGGCCATCGAGTTTTATATACCCTGTATAGTGTATATGCGTATACATGTATGTGTTTTAAAGGCACTGAATTGCTTTAATTGTAATTGTTCCTTTATTAAAGTTATGCTGAGATTTAAGCTGTACGCTTAAATTGTTCCGTCTTGGTATATCAACGAAGGCGTGTGAAGGTCGATGCAATTGAAGATTATTATTTCAATAAAATTGATGATTACAACAATAAAAAACAGCGATAAGAGATCATTAGGGTTATGTGTTTGCAAACATAAGTTCACAAATATATTTCCAATAACGCAGTATAAATAGGCATACAAATTCCCTTTAGAAACACAAAATTGAGAACACTGCAAGTGGAAATGTACCCAAACACGAAGAAAATTATTTGTATAGTGGAGTGTGGCAATTTACAGTAATACTATTTGAACTTTGTAATGCTCCTGCGACTACGCGACGCGACGTTACATGCAAACTGTGCTGACAGGTCTATAATAGTCTAGTTCATTTACATCTTGAAAAACGTAAAAATTTTGCGAATTAAAATATTAGCAAGGGCCTTTCATTCGGAGACGTCATTCGATTCGGAATGGCATCTAGAAAATTGTGCAAAAAATTGAACCCGCACATAAACAAATGCAAAAGTTATAAACAAATAAAGATTTAAAAAAAGCGGGGTATAGTTTTTCGCAAATAACTCAAAAACTATGGGCGTTTTAGTACCTAAATGTGAAATATATTGTGAAGGGGGAGCCGGAATTCTATCTTAATTATTAAGAATTTTAATTTCATGCTGAAAACAGCTATGAAAGATAAAATAAAATTTTATGTTACTTAATACTAATTTAAAAATTTGAAAAAATCAAGGTATTATTTAGACTCTTAGAACGGAAAAAATTTCGTTGAAAAAATATTTTTCAATGATTTTTCACCAAATGAGCGCATTGTTAATTAAGTAATTTTGTAGGAGTTGTGGTTTAGATTTCAAGTCATGTGTTTGTTAAACAAAATCTCCTAAAATTATTTCGCTCCATGGAGACCGTTTGACAACTATACTAAATGAGATCCCAACATGGCGTTATTTTGAATTGTTATTAATTTAATTAGTTATTAATTTTCTTAACAAACTAATCATGAAAAAGTGGCTGAGAAATTTTTTTTTCTAAAATATTCTAATTAAAACTAGGCGTATCTACATAAGAAAACGCTATTAAAAATTCTTAGTTCAAATTTTTTAGGTTGATTATTTAAAAAATTGTTATAAACAAATAATAGACCAATTAAACATTTTTTAATTTGTATGTTTTTTATTAAACGATGTGTTGATTTTCTTTTAAATTTCTTTTATTATTTTTATTAGTAAACATTGTTTGCATTTTTGGGTAGTTTAAACAATATACATATTAAGAAAATATTTTTTCTTAAAATATATTATTCTCTGTAAGATAAGAAAAACATATATTTTTTATTGATATTTGATTTGTTTATTAGATTAACGATTTATTATAAACAATCACAGAATATGTTTATATATTTTTTTAGATTCTATAAAAAAATAACAAACCGAATCGTAGACGTTACTGACCTGTAACGAAAATGAAATATATTTCAAATTAGCTGCTACCCGCGACTTCGTCCGCAGGAATTTAACGCGCGTTCTGAGCCTGCCGAACAGGCAGTCTTTGTGATATTGAGTCGTGTGAGGGGGAAGCAGAGGAAGGCGCATTTTGGTGGGGTAAGTGCCGTATATACACTTAAGTAAGTGTCGGCAGTTCAATTTTATTTATATGTATTGATAAGAAATTTCAAATATATTTTACAAATTAACTTTAAATTTATATCTATTAAATTCTAATACAATTTTATAAATGTCCATATTTATACGTAAGAATTGAGTTAAATAATATTTTATCGACAAAATGAGAATGAAAACAATATCTGTAATAAGAGGGATAAAAATCGAAAAATAAATCTATGTTCGAATGGCCATATTTCGGTCAATTTTCAACCCAAAAAATTTTTCGGCCCAGCATTTTAAAAGAAATTTTGTTTTTTCTATATAACCTATACCTATCTCTGACCAAAAAAAGTTATAGGCAAAAAATAAAAATATATCGAAATTTTGGCTTTTATTTTTCTTTGTTTCAACATTTTCGGAATAATTTAAATAAGCCATTTTGATGGGAAATTCAATTCTCTACAAAAAGTTTCATATGTAAAGTATATCGAAATTTGGAAAAGGGTGGATTTTCACCCCTATCTCCAATTTCCTTCGTCTAATTTAATAGCACTCGCGGTTTTTTCTTCTTACATGACCCATTGACCAATTCCTACAATAAAAACCCGTGAACGTCTTAGTTCCGTATTGCCCTGGTTTGTAGGACAAGCAATAGTCTATATAGTTTTTTAGTTTTTGCGAAAAACTAGACCCCCTTTTTTAAAATCTTTATTTGGTTACAACTTTTGCAATTTTTTTTGTGCGGGTGCAATTTTTTCCCACAAATTGTAGAACAATTTTCGAGGCGATATTGAATTCGCAGAATCACGAATTTTTACGTTTTTCAATATGTGAACTAGACTATAAACCGGAATACCATTTGCCACAATCCATTACGCATGTAATTTTTTTTGCGCATCACATGAACTACCAGATGTATTAGATCTTACGAGCTGATGCCTACCTCAAATTAGCATACAAGAAATGTCAAAGATTGTGCCAAATGCGTGGAACGTCGTTTTGCTTTTAATAAAAAAAATATAAGTTATAGACAAAAAATATGTTTCGAAAATTCGAAAATATAGTAGAAATCCTCAGAAACCCATGCGTTCAAAATTTCGTAACGATATTCCAGTTCAGTCCGGAAATACGCCGCTTAGAGGGTAGGTTGAAAAAGAACACCATGTATAATACGGGCAATGATCTGAAAATAATAGTAATGGTCATAACCTTTCAAGCGTCAGGATATGATGGAAATCTGAATACGTTCCAGAACTGATTACGCAATTTTTACTATTGGTACAGCAGCGTATACAGCGTGGATCTAAGAATAGAACGAATTAAAATACATTACACGCCTATCGACATCAAAAGAAACTATCCCTTCTCCGATCTAAAAAACATGTAAACATGCCTGTCAGTATTCACTTAAAATTTTAGGCTCAAAAGAAATTATTATCTCAATCATCCTACATCACCTCGATAAAGATTTAGCAGACATGAGGTATTTTTCATTTCACACCCTGAATATCGAGTGAAAGGTGTGATGATGAAGAGAAAAATACGTTAGAGATCACAGTGCTTATTATTTTGGCATTTCTAAGGGCGTTGATAAAATTATTTCTTTTTATCCTACAAGTATGCCAGTATCTTCATGAGATCATGAGCACAAACTAAAACAAATCAAAAATAATTTTAAAAATATTCTACAAACTGTCTAAAATAAATAGGTAATTCGAATGCAAACATAATACGTTAAATTTTCAAACAATTAAGCAAAACAAATAATTTTAAATTAATAATTAACAAAAATTACCATGAAAAAAATAATTCGAAGAAATTCAAGGAACATAATTTAATACCCCTTGTAAGGAGTGTTTCTTCAGCCAAATGAGGGTTAGGAGAAAAATATTTTCTAGGATTGTTCGGTCATTGTCATTATACACTTACCCACCAAATATATTTGATCTCATGTACGTTTGGGAGAAAATTTATTTCAAAGTTGAATTTATACATGGACTTGTATAAGAGTTCCCTCAGAAAATTGAGTTTATTCGACAAAAGCGGCAGAAAAAATAAGCCAAATATGGACGAAAATTTTTCGGCTATAGATTAAATGTTCAGGAAAATTAGGGAAATAATAAGTAATTTCGTAACAGTGTCCGCTTACGTCTCTCGCATCGTATTAAATTAAGTGAAGGACACTCAAGTCAAACCTAATTGAAATTCCTTCTCAATTTTTAACAGTGAAAGGGGTTTTTGACAAAATTTACAGTGCATTTGTTCCGCCATAACCTCAAAATTCACTATGTGACGTGCGCGACAGTGCCAGTAGCATATCGTCGACATTTTCGGTGTTGCCACATATCCGCCGATATTTACCGATAGACTAAATCAGTTTAATAAAAAAATCAATAAATTAGAAGGTGCAATATTAGTGAAGGGAATATTAGGTTAAATGTGACATCTTTTCAAATTTCCCACCAAAGTGTTGGGGTCAAAATGACGTCAATTGCGGTACTCTGGTAATCTAGGGACTTTACTTTTCATAACATCATATTAGAGAACGTACATACCTACAATATAATCTCAAAGATTTTAGTTATGTCAACTAACGAAAAGTGAAAGTAACACTGTTATAGCTCAGAATAAAAATTATTAATTTAATTGAATCTAAATAAATTACAAAAACGTCATAGCATGTTATATTGAAATTTAATATTTTATTGTCTGGCAGTTGGCAGCGTCAAAACGAGCCGTGCATAAGCATAGGTCCTTCTCCCCTCCACACTGCTCTTTCCATGCCTGATGAAATTCCGTAAGTCTTTTAACAAGTGGTAATTTAGATGTGTGCTATTTACTGATAATGAGGAAACATTGCGTCATCAAATATACTGACTCGCCGATACCATCAAGAATTCTCAGATATTTTGCGAAATTGCTTTGTAAATATTGATTTTGAGTTCAGCTATCGTTGAACTCGCTGTGATTCGCCTGTTTTGGAAATGGAAAATGATTGTGAATAAAAGATTGTTACTACTTATTCTGTCTTATTTAATATACCTATTTAGTATAAACTCTAACCTAAACATATAGGGTATTTCAAACTCTATGGCCTATTAGACGTATCTAGAGAACAAGACACGTTTTTTCGCCGCGCAGTGCCGCAATTGCCGGTCTGTGATACTATAAAATAAATGGCTTAATGCACACATGTGAGCGGCAACATGAAGTTAAGACAAAAACACTCATAACATATGACCAAAAATGAGCGTGGGGCTCATGTAAACATAGCACGTGTTACGAGCTTACCAATTTTCAAAAAAGAGTCACCGCGAATTATCTGTAACGAAAACAACAAAGTTTAAATAAAATGCGAATTTTCGCAGATGGCAATCAAACTTCGCACGGGCTTTTAAAGCAGTCCATCATTCCATTAATTTTGAATTTTTACTAAAGCCCTGTTAGTGCAGTGGTAACGCGTGTGCTTCCTATACCGATGTTTGCGCGTTCGAATACCGCAGCTTTCACTTTTTTCATTTTTTTTATATTTATATGTTCAGATAGATGGCCGTTAAGAATTTTTTTCCGGTGCTATCGAATCACAAAAAAATTTCAATCACGAGAACATGTCAATTTGTGTGCAAATGAGGCGAGACAAAAAATTTGCGTGGGCTCATATTATTATAAAAAGCAAGCCAACCAATGTTTCAGAAACGCGCCACCGCGAGCGCTGGAGTCACCGCCCTTGCTCGCCATGTCTATATACACAGTCTATACTTGTCAATTATTGCCGTCGGCATTTATTTTAGTAGCGGTGAACTTGAAAATTACTGAGAAAAATCAACAAAATTTCAATTAAACGTGTCGATAAAATTTTATAACAAAATACATTCGTCGGTCCGTACCAGTGGCGTATTAGAGATAAACTACAAAATAAGTTAAATTTTATAAAAGAAAATGCGAAATGCGAAAAATAATTAAATCATACCTACTTAAAATTTATAACATATAATATATAACATTTATATATATATAAAATATAATATGTATAGAAGTTATAGCCGGGTTTAGGGGTTTTTACGTAGGGTAATAAAATTATTTCGCAATTAGTTTTATTCATTTTTATGGAAATATAGTTTTAGTTCATTGTTAAAGTTCTGACGAACTACTTATGGCTCTTATATTAATAATAATAGGTTCTATAGCTATGTCAATAAGATCGTCGAGTAACCACATTTTAGATTCTTATTTTAGTACATGATTTTACAACTTTGTAATTTATCTGCAGCCACTCGTTTCAATACCACGCCCCACGCCGATGGCCACTTCAGTGATGATATCTTTCAGTTCTAAATAGACTATATAATATATACATCATTATATAAGATTCGACCCGCATGATAATCTCGATTTTGACTATAGTGGTACTTGTAAACAAGGAAAACAATTCTTGCCACTTTGTAACCAACTAACCGACAACGTCCCGATGGCTCCGTTTTAATACGTGGGTGTCTCTCCTACAATAATTAGACTTACTCATCGACCAAGAGAGTGAAGTAATCATAATAATGGGACTAAAGTTATAATAGCCCAACGAAAAAAACTGGCATGACCGGTGGTGGTAACTAAACCTTTACATCAGCAAAGCAATGCCCTGTAACATTATACACGCACACGGATAGGTTAGAAGGCTGATTTGCCTCGATTATTTGTTATTATAGTCCAGTTAACAGGGAAGAAATAGAAACAAGAAATTAATTTTGACACACATTTCTTTGTTTCCTACGTATTCTTATTGTAGAACACTATTTTGGCGACCGGACATTAAAATCCTTGCTTGCTGCTTAATTTTATAATTACCAATTTATTAAAAAAATACTCTTTGCTCTTCACGTTTGGCTGTAGGTATATCTTCGCTCCTAAACATTTTTAGTATCACATGCATTAAGAAAATTTCTTACAGGGGCAGCGCGCCAGGGGGCACAGCCCCCCTACTATTTCTTCCAAACATGTAAACCGATTATCCATAAACCATCAATTCTAATTGATAACATTCATAATTAATAAATATTCTGAACACCAATAAGATATAAGAATCGACTCCCAGTCTCTGCTTGCATTCGCCTTGTTAAGGTCGCCCGTCTCTGACAAGACATTGAGGATCGACGGCAACTTTTGATCCGGATGTGCCGTTGACGGGGGTGTAACTAATGTGGACTGACACAGATTTACTATACTATTTATTTCTAGCCCTTTTATCAAGTGGCAAGTTTTCTGTTTTTGATAAATTAAGTCACTAAATTTACTGTGTTTGCATATTTTAGTAATTTTGTTATTAAATAAGCGATATGGAGAATTATTGCAAAATTTACAAATCATAATTTGCCGACACTCTTCTTTAAGAAACATGCACTCTAAGAAGACAACATCATAAAATCGGCGATACTTAATCAGTAAGTATTTTTCAAAAATTTCAACGGGACATGAAATTTGAATAGATTTGTGATTTTTCTGGCTTGGTCGGACCCAGAGACATAACACAGGGAGACAGAATTGTTTACGGTTTTGGCCGATCCAAGATCCTTCCATCCTAGTCCTCCGTCTTTTTCTACCGAGCGATACATTTTCCAGGCTTACTGTTAAATTTACTTTTGAAATTTATTAAGTCTTGGAATACCTTAAGAGACGTTCAAATAATTTGACAATTTCAACGAATTTTAATTGATGATTCATTTTAATATAAAAATGTTATTTACAACAGCTTCTTGGTAAAAGTAATCTATTGTATTGCCTTACTGCGGTAATAATATATAGTGAAAACCGAAAATGCACTGCGCGTTGAGATATAAGTCTCAATAATGGCAACGTCGCTTGATGCGTTTTACTCGGGTTTTACGTCAAGGTCGATTTATGAATGGAAACAGATGATGAGGAGTTGCCGAAACACCGTTGTGTACTTGTGTTTTCTTTGGTGTGTTCTATGAATCTTTGTATTTATTGAGATTTAGGTGAACAATAAGTGTGTAATTATGGTATATATTTGTACAGTTTGTGGATCATTTATCATGTAAAAGGATGAATGAACCGTTGGGTGCCCCCGTGTTAAAAAGTCCCTAGGTGGACCAGTAATGCCTATTTGTGGGGGAAATGACGCAGTTGTCAATTAATATTAGTCAAGAAATATGTGACCGATCAAGCTGAAATTTTTTACACGTTTGGGTCAACACAGACACCTCCTCCATATTTTACACAGGTATAAAAATTAAAAATTAATAGTTAAAAAATAGCGAAAAAATGGCACTGGAAGCAATTTGCAAGTTAATTATTGCACTTAGCTACTATAAAGCTTGTTTTGTTTTTCAAATTTCATAAGGAACAACTTTCTTGATGAATGTGATATACTAAAAATGCTTAGGAGCGAAGATATACAGCAAAACATGAAATTTTTTTTTATAAATGGTTAATTATTCAATTAAGCATAAAGATTTGATTGTACGGACCCCCAAAATCATGTTCTTTTGCAAAAAATACGTAGGAAACAGAAAAAAACACGCCTATGTGTCAAAGGTTCACCTGAAATCCTCTGACAACTGGACTATAATTATATTATGAAGCAAAGTATAGGAATACACCTATTAATAAATAATTGTTTCCAAGGCATAAGTATAAGTGTTCCGCATGAGTAATAAGTAAAAAACTGTATCCACATCGGCCTCCTCTGAGAATAATCCTACAGGTTCAGCGCCCAAAAAAGGCCTGTCTAGTCACGAAGATTCGCTACGGACAAATTTGCACCTAAAAATGACCCATGAAATTAAATTATTACAAAATACAGTTATTGTGTCAAATACATTAAAGTGAGTACTTACATTTCGCAGCAAAATTAACGCACTAGTCAAAATAGGTAAAAGTTGCCATGATTTCAAAGTTGGTTTTCTCGCGAATCAGCAAACTGATGATATTTGCTATTTTATTTATTATTATTTATTTATTATTTTACATATATTTTTGTGCTGTCGTAAAGTATGTTCCGAAAGTTTTGGGGAAAAAAATCACCTGGTTTGATTGAGTGACAAAATGCATTTAATGAAGTAGGCCATGGGAATGAAATGTCACCAGTCGTGTCATTTAAATAAACAAATCCAAAAGTTTTTGGGTTCTGCTTCGTAAAATATCTTATCAAATTGATCTTTGTCGAGGTGTTCACCCAACCATAATCTGGTTGGGCGAATGTGAAAACAAGACATTGTCGGTATTTGTCGAGATCAAAACATAAGCAAATCGACAATTTATATCAGAATCAAAGAATGTCAAGAAGCGATACCATGTGTAAACTCGCCTAAATGCGGTCGGCCGCGGTTTTTAACCAATTAAGAGAGGGAAGACTGATTCAAGCAGCTAAACACAAAATTGGGATCTCACAGCGAAAACTTGGCCAGGAGATTTAATTTTGAAAAGACTACGGTCTTTAGGACCCTATCAAGTAAGAATGTTGTCTTCCGTAAAAGGAAGAAAGCTCCAAAATACACAAGAGGCTCAGTTAGAGAGAGAGTTCTGATATGTTGCCGTGCGTTGAGGCAAGTGCATTTCGTCAACAAGTTCCTCGTGACGGACGATGAAAAATATTTCCCTTTGTCCAACTCTGAGATGAAGGGCAACAATGGTTTCTACAAGGAAAATTACGAGAATATCCCTAATGACGTGAGAGTAAAAAGAAAAAAAAAAGGTTGAGGACAAAATTTTGGTATGGTGTGCAATTTCTGAGGCAGAAATAAAGAGGTATCGCCCCCGAATGCTCGGAACTGTTCTCGATAAAAGATTAAATCGTTCCAGTCGCTGCAGGATACCAAGCGCTTGTGACAGTAATTGTTATGCTCGATAGCAAAAAGTAATGCAAATAAAAAGTAAGTAAACTATTGAAATATTTGGTTTAATAAAGCGTAATCGACAGCCTCCAAGAGGAGGGTCCAGACCCCCTGGATAGGCCACTGAAATGCACCGTCCGTCATACATTCATCTACATAATTGCTATAGCACTATGCGGTGGCTACTCTTACGTGCATTCGTGATTATATGAAATGTATGTCTTGTATGACCGCCAAAGCTCAGATCGAAGTTCAAACAGAGGAAAATCAAAGCACCAAATCATATCCACAAAATGTTTTATAAATTGTCGTATGTAATTAGCGAAAAAAAATATTGTGGAACGTTCACGGATTTCCAAGTTTAGCTAAAGGAATTGTTTACAATTAGTGTGACAAACCAGATTGCTCAACGTGGTTGAGCAATCGAGGTGTCTGCTCCTAGTAACAATAGTCCTCCGGCCCATAGGCTTAAAGAGATTTGTGATTACATCACCGTTGAGACTTTGTACATGGTGTTCATTATGTCCAGTCGGACAACTTTTTACATAAGAAAATTCTCGGTAGGGTGGCGATCTTTGTTTGGGGCAAAATGTACAAAATTGAAAAAAGAAGGGCATTTTATGTCTTGAAAGAGAACATACCACCTCTCAAAAACATTTGACCACCCATTAGTTTTGTTAGACCACCCTCACGGTAAATTTTAAGCGCAATTACATATTTGTAATTGCGTTAATTTGTAAAAATATTTGTCGGCAAAACCAAGAGCGCTTGTGGTATTATATATGAAAACACCAGCTGTCTTTAAATTCTGTTCAGCTTGGTGTTTTTAACGACGTAACCATGCTACTTCAAATGAAGTTATCAACCAAAATATTGATGAAAATAACCCAGTAACACAAAAAAATCCAAATTTTATATAATATGGAGACAATTTATGACGTTCTGTGTGGAACTCAACTACAAATTAGATGCAGCGAAAGACAAATAATGCGGAATTCAATATGCGGAAAATTGATGGTAGTGATTACACTGAGGATGTTATTGAAACCATATAGAACACCACTGCAAAATTAATACAAGAAAAATATTTTTGTGAGTATCAGAGACATTGATCCCCTCAAAGATATAATTCTCAAGGAGGCGAGGGCGGCTCGTGACAGTAATACAAAAATTGTTGCAAGCGAAAAAAATAAAATGAGTTTTGTCGCTATGTATTCAGATGAATATAAAAATATGTGCTTACAATGGGACGCAGACAAGCCACAGAGCAGAGGGACCTCAAAAGAAGTTTTTTCACATAGCTGCAGAACCATGTTACATTTTTTAAGGAATAAACTCATAAAGGCTGTTTAACAAACAGAACTGCATATAAGCCGATATTTTCCAAAACCCGTCAAGGTGGTGATGAAAACTGTGCATATACTAAGGCTTATTCAAATTTGAAAAATCCTGAAATGTGTCCTGTGAGATTATATCGGGAACTAGTATCGAAATGGGGAATTATTACCAATGTCAAGTGGAATAAATATAACTATCCTGAAAAATCCTGAAATGTGTCCTGTGAGATTATATCGGGAACTAGTATCGAAATGGGGAATTATTACCAATGTCAAGTGGAATAAATATAACTATCAAAATGGACAAAACTGGACACTCAAAAAGTGAAAATAACAAATCACTCTAATCGCGCCACTGCAGTTAGTCAGTTTCTACAACCTGTCGTTGATGAACAACAAGCTATGCAAATTACTGTACATGGAAGTTCGAACTCGATTAAACCGTATTTACGTCTTTTACGAACATCATCAGAACTTAGTAAATAATTTTAGTACTCCAAGTAATAATACCAACAATATATTGTATCCACCTAATAACGGCCATACTATTAAAAAAAACTACATTTGCACCATTTATAATAATTAAAGTCGAGTATAATGTATTTTGTTCGTGTTTACAAAAAAATTTTCACCTCTTGTTATAGGTAATAAATAATAATTATAACAAATTATTTATACCCAGTTATAGTAAATATTTCTTGATTACGATCTTTCACTTTGTTCGTGAAATAGTCACTCATGATTGAATTTATCTTATATCTGTCTTTTATTCTTAAATTCAACCGAGTTGCTCGAAACCATCACGAGTCCACAGGACGAGTGGAATAAATCGTTGGGAATAAATCGACAGACATCGCGAAAATTCAATCACTTGTGGTATTACTATTGATAGAGACATCTTATATTTTCCTGAGGATAGAGCATCGTAAGACTAGGAAATTCCACCCCTTAATTTTCTTTTCAATAACGGAAGGTATACCGATTTCGCTCCACTAAAAGCTCACCCTCGAAACATTACAGTAGACAGTAAATAGCCCCTACCGTTCTTGATACTTGATTTATTATTAAATAAGATACAAAAGGAAAATAATATCTGGTATAACAAATGTAATTTGCAAAATATGTGTCAGATTTAAATGCAGTAAATAAACAAACAAACAAAAATAATAGAAAATGTATATAGCATAGTGTACATAAACAATAAATTTCCTTCGAAACAAATGATAATTATCAGCGCTCTATACAGTTCATTAGTTCATGTCGGCATTATTTATTTTTAACGTTATTATAATACGTAAGTTATGATAACGTTATTATATTGTTATTATACATGGTGTCCCGTAATAACGTGCAAAAAATTTAACTGTAGATTCCCTGTCGAAAAATAAATGGGTTCTTCATACAAACTTTTTCAAAATAACCTTTTCCTGTCCAGTTCCCCTTAAAGTGGTGTCCCAAAAAACGGTTATTAATTTCTATCTCGAAATAACGTAATCGGAAAAATACGAAATTTGCAACATCTTGGTTACTCATCAAAAGGCATCTAACGAAATCATTTCATCCACCTAGCATGTGCAGAAAGGGGTGAAATTACCCTTCATGAAATTTTGTAAATATCTTTCTGCATGTTTTTTTTAAACCAGCAACTTTCAGTTAAAAAAACTAAACATTATGGTTCATTTAGAAACTTTTTTATCTCTTGAAAAAATTTCGTTGTCGACCATTTTTGCGAAAAAAAATGTAATTACAACTGCCTAAGGGATCAATCGAAAACGATAAGCACGATTATTATATTAGTGTAAAATTCTTAAAATCGGCTTGTGTCAAATTATAAATTGGAGAAGCGGTATTAGTAATTTCATTAAATCAAGGAGGTTACAGTGTGTAGGGCATCTAGAAGGAATGTATAACGACAGAGACGTGACAACAGGAGCATGGAAGATACCAAAGGGGAATAGGAAAAAAGGGAGGCCAAAGAACGTTGGAAAGCAGAGGTCGAAAAATATTTGTCAGAAAGCTAACGATAGAAAAAATGGAAGGGGATAACAAAGCTATGGGCCTAAATAGCCTGCATTTAGCTTATATTCATTCATAATATGCAAGAGTAATAATAAAATTGTGTTTGACAATAGTCTTTAATATTATTGTAATCCACGTTCCAGACATTACAATTTAATTTAGGGCAGGCAAAATTAACTATGCCACATTATTGAACGAACATATTCAACCCCTCTCGTACCTACGAATACTGCTAATTCGTTGCTTATTTCTGTTGGTTTAATTAATTCTCACAATAGCACAACTTAATTATATAAACTTACCATTCTATCCCTTTCATCTTCAACTTGAAGAATTAATTCACTGAAACTAGTTAACGATGCACAGATAACTTGCTCGTCATCCGTTTGGGTCCCACCCACGCACTCGAAGGTGAATCCTTTCAAGCATTTTGCGAATGACCGTTGTGCAAAACTCAATTCTGAAAGAAAAAAATCACAATGACAGTAAATAAATCCACCTACATATCTAAACTAGCTAAAAATTATAAAATGTGAAACACACTATTCGCAATCCTTGATGAACTTAAAACTCAAATAGCTTAGGAATTAGGATTAGCTTGGGATAATGTTAGTATTTACGAATGTATTGTAGATATATGTATTAGAAAGCAATGTTAAGTCTACATAAAGTAGAAAAATAATTACTTTATACTATATATGTTGTAATTTTTTTTATTTTACTATAAATTGTCCCTATTTGTACTACGAATTGTAAAAGAAATCTACAATAATTGTGTGCATTATTACTTATTACTACATTTTCCTTGCAGGGAATATACTCTTCGACTATCAGTATCGCAGTGAAGATTATAATAAAAAGCTATAGTCATTTTGAAAGGTAAATAGTGGTTATTAAATTTACAGTAATTAAAATTTAGATTTTCTCAAACCTTTGAAATGAACGAAATATTACGGAAAAGGAGAACACTAGCAAATGTAGTCCGCGAAATGTAGCAATGATGTGTCTTTGCAGTTCGGAGCGAAAAGCCTAAAGTTCAGTAACCCCTGTAGCAGCCAAATCGATAGTCTGCCAAAGTACTAACAGAAGCTATGGATACGGCGAATCTGTGATAAGATGAAAATTATATGGGGTAGAAAATACGCCTCCTTAATAACAGACGCTGTTTGTTTTCTGATAATGAATAGCTAGTTTGTAATTCAATATCTATACATTTACCATTGAATTTTAAAATATGTAAAACAAACCTAAAGATAAAAATAATAAAAAATAATATACATACATAATGTCCGCTACGCGGGAGTTGAACAACGACGTATGAGTGTCATAAAATATGCAACACAACGTGACATCTTGATCGGTTTTTATATATATTATATAATATTTTATCTAATATTTATAATATCGTAACTGACATTTTTTTAAAGGGCGACCTAATTTTTTTAATCGCATATCTGGTTCAGTTTCTTCTACTCTTTTCAGTCCTATAACATTTTAGGTAGATTACATAATATTTTCGAGAATTACGAAATTTAACGTCTTGATTAATCCTGATTAAACATTACTCAGTTTCTATTAATTGGTAATAGTTATTTTGGTAATGTAACAAGTACGGAAAGTTATACTTTACTGGACGACTCCAGAAGATATTCCGGACGAAGCAAAGTCTGCCTCACGAAAGTTGAACAACGGAAAGAACGAGGGATAAAAATTCCGTTATCGCCACGGTCTCTATTAACAAATTAATTACGAAGGTTCCTACCATATTTTCGTACAGCTACTTACCACAAAGAAGCCAAATGATATGCTAATATTCAGTGGCGGGTCGTGGATATTTTATTCGTGTTGACACGGAAATACGGTAGGGGTCCACAATTAATAAAATGCGGCGTTAGCGATTTTTTTTTAGCTCACGGTCAAATGCCTCAAATGCAAAGTTAGATGTCCAAGGGATAGTCCATAATTTAAGAAAAAATGTATTTTGTAAATGTATTTTGATACCGTCTTTTCAACTTGGATATTTTATTGACATGTTGTGACTGATATTTGGACGTTTCATGTTTTTTGACGCTGGTTGACAAATTTTTTAAATCAAAATATCCCTGACAAACCCAAATATTGCGTCAAATTAGACAAAAGTAGACATGGCCACCAAAATAATTTATTTTTAAAATACTACCACACAACCACTTCTTATTTTCATAGGTACCAACAAATGTTAAAATGTCGTGAAACTGACTGACCGTGTTTCTTATCCGTTAACAAAATATTAATTCTTGGTAAAAGGCCGGCCCATAGAAATAATTTCTGAACCTTCAGCGATATTGCGACGAGAGAATGGTGTTTCTAGTATACTGCAGACGAAATCATGTGTGAATATTTACATAGTCCGTATAAACAAATAAATTAGATTTCAACACCTATACCTTTATTTTCAAATCAATTTTATAATAATTAACTCCCAAATTCCTGATCCGCGCTGCTGGACGCTGCTGGTCAATATCAAATATTGTTTACCAAACGCTCACTATTTAATGCCACTAGAAAGAAATAGCCATCGGTACAGTCGCAGAAAAACTCATTTTTCTTCAACGTAATTCCTAATCGCGTAAAAACTGAAATGAAAATAAGCCGCAAATTTCCCGACGTCCGCAGAATCGAGAATAGGGCCAGGGTGACGCGGGCCTAAACGCCAGCCATACATCGCTATATATAAAAACATACGCTCGGTCGGCTGACGAACGACACGCGCTGTTTGTATGGAGCTCATGTGAACGGGGTCGGCCGTTTAGATTTGGGCCTATTTCTGTTTCGATTTGGGACTCAGTCAGTGACAATTTATTGCAAAAATATGCTTTTTGCAGGCATTATTAGATGTCAATATATTTATATTGAATGATTTAGAATATTAAATAGATATTTATTTTTTTTAGTTTCTTAAATTATTGGGTTAGGCCCAGCCTACCCTGCCTAAAAAGTCGCCACTTAGCATATTATTAAGGAACACCCTGTATAAAAAAATAACATATTGTGTATCGATAGCCTATCTATTGCGTTATCTTTGAAGGTACCGGTTTTACATGTCACAAGGCAACAAATTTAAATTCATAGACACGCCAATATTATTTTGCCCAACTCGCACAAAATTGGCGCTTGGCGCACGGTTGTTTGAAATAGGCGACTTCCCGCTTTCCTCCGCAAGCATATAGAAAAACTCCATTTTCTGCGATTTGGACAAAAAAGAGTGTGTGGGACACGTGCGGGCGTCTTTCCGCAGTTGTTAAACAAATAACTATTGTACCTCTTTTTAATTTTCTAATAATATTGTCTATGTCGGAAAGTTGAATAATGGCGGCATTCTCATTTTTATAATAGTAATTCAAGTTATGGGGAACTATTGACCTTGGTTGCTTAGTGTCATTTTTATTCTAATTTGTAACTGATTAATTGAATGATGATATATGTATATATAGTTCGGATATACCTACTATTGGAGAAAATAATATTGACAAACATTTTGCTAAATTGTAGCAACATCTAGTTGTTAAACATTTCTTTATTGCGAATATAGTAGGTATATACTTGAATAGAACTTGAATATATAATATTCAAGTTCCACATGATCTACTTACTACACAGCTCCTTGGCATTGTTTATTTCTGTGGTTTATTATTATTGTTCTTATAATTCTTAAGGCATGAAATTACACCTGTGAAATTAGTCATGTAATTATTAATTATGATTAATTTTATCTGTAAAAAATTTTTAACTTTACATGCAGGAATAAATATAGATAGATATATCTAAACGACTAGTGTTTCAAATACGTAAAATTGAAAATAAAACAAAACGTTCATGTTCCGGGAAGGTTTTGAAACGTCAAAACATATTTTGCTGAAGCATTTTTTGGTCGCGCGACAAAAACGCAAGACGCAACTTTGGCTTATAGTACCTTTATAGGTCCCCAAGGTACCTTTGCAGAAATAGAGTAATAGAGTAATTAGAGTAATAGTTTTATGAAGCAATATTTTATTCCTGTATAGAAAATGGAGTTTATAATACAATCAACTGTGTGAATATTTTTCATAATGTAACCATCCACTGTACATTAAGGATGAAGCAAAATTATACTGTAACTACACCATTTTAAGCGGAATTTTATGCCGAACAAATTTCCCCTACTATGGTTTTTTTAAAAATTGTAAAATTTAATATGTATTCTTATTCATTGGATCAAAATTGATCAATTTCTGCAAAGGTACCCCGGGGGACCTCTCGAGCAGACGGACACCCCTATGTAGCGCCTGGACTATTATGCTTTGTAGGATTGCTAAGATCATCTTTTAACATTATTTTTAGAGGGTGTCGTCTACTGAACCGCCGCGGCTGTCACTTTTTTTATTTGACCGAATCGATCGCTGCGCATTACCGGTTAAATCTTACAACTCACATATTTAGTTCATCACAGATTTGCCAGAGCTTTGTTAGCCTAGCGGTAAAGCGTATGCTTTGTGTACTGGTTTACTTTGGTTTCAAGTTCGAATCCAACAGCTTCTAATATTCCTTTTCCATTTTTTACTTAGTCCCTTGTAAGACAAGACATCGGTTTCAGTGACGGAGTTGGATATTTACAAAATTGTTTGTGTCGGCATTAAAGATAAAAGTGATTCGGAAATGGTTATAATAATATTTAAATAAACATCTAGAAAATATAATGCAAATGCATGAACCATTGCAAGTGGCGTCTCAAAAGAACTATCACCATTCGAAAGAGTAGGGGTAACAATGGAAATTATTTTTTTTTACTATTATCAAAAGACCAAACACTTCGCGGATCACTCCAAAAGGAGTTTTGAACTCCTTCTAAATACTGCTTATAAGTCAGTATTTTTGAGGTGAATGCTTTTTTAGCTGCACGAGTGATTTTTCAAGGTCGCGTCACGACACATTTTATAACATTTTCGTCTTGCAAGTGAGATAAAGCATATGACAGATATGAGGAAGAGAGAGAAACAGAGATATCGAATGCAGCTTTGACTTGGGGAACGATCCCCACAAGTGTTCTAAAGCGGAAAGCAATTTTGATATAATTTATAAACGATCGTGACAGAACTCTCTCTCTCTCTCTCTCTGTCTTGAATGACATAAAGAAGAATGAATTAAATGAAGCTTGAATCTGTCGCCTAGACTGTCTTTGGTGATTATGTACCACTTTACAATTCGAATTTTTTCGGCTATTACGAAAGACATTTGAAAGAATTAGAAGAAGAAGAAGTCATACTAAACTGTTGCTCAAGCTCTAGGCGGGCACTGCACAGAGCTCATAGAGGAGAGGTGCGATAGGTTAGCCTTACGCATTACATTTAGCTTGTATCCGATGGATTCTGTCAATTCGCCTGGTGGTCCCTTATGATCAATTTAATAAAATTTACTTTACGAAAATGGTATCTCTCCGAGGTATTAAATACACAGGCATTACCCAACTCACTACATAATATGTTACATACTTATAAAGAGAAATAGTGAGTCTAATGGGAAAAGTGGAGTGGTATCTACTTTACATAAAAGCGCGCCTAGCATAGGATGGTATTATTGTAAACAAAATCGGACACTATGCATAAGTGCTACCCATTGAATTTATAGATACCATGCCATTGCAAAGACTTATACCAGGACCACTATGGGACTTGCCCGTATCTCTGGATCTCTGCACATAAGACAGTCAACATTTGCAACAAGGTATCTGCACAGAAAGCAATTATTTTAAATGATTCATATTATAAAATTCGCTCCACTGCGTACGATTGCACCTTCTGAGAGCATGGGAGTTGATTTGATTTAACGTTTGATGGTACGCATGCATGAGTGGTTACTATAGTTCGACATGTACCTACCTATAATATACGCACCAGCATTTTAAGTGAAGGTTACATAAATCGTTAATATATACAGGGTGTTTCCAAATTGATGTGAAAGTTTTTAAGAGGTGAATTTTCAGCAAAAATTAAGGGGGGTTTCATAGATTTTTTTCCAAAACCCGTTCCCCTCCAAGTTACAGGTGTTACGGGGAAAAATTTACTTTCTCCACTATAGAAGAATTTAGAAGAATGATATGTGGCAGATAACTTGCACTAATAAAATGATAGTTTCTGACAGTTTTTGTAACCCTGAGCTATTATTACCAGGGGGTAAAATGAAAAAAAAGAACTTCAGACCTTCTTAACGCGTCGATATTTCTTTATTTAATACTTGATATTTGCTCACAAAATAATTATATACACATCCCCTTTCAACTAAAATTACTTTTAATTAGTCCAGTCGTTAAGGGTTTTCCGCTCCGAATTCTTTGAACCTTGATCGATTGAAGTTAAATTGACACTGTACTTCTTATGTCACTGATGTCGTGCATCAGTTTTTGCTTTCAATCATCTGCTATAGCTATATTATTAGTACAATTAAGGGAATAATTTTAATAAGCTCGGTTAAACATGTTAACACCATATTAACAGTTTGAGTTCAGTTCAGTTCAGAGTTCAGTATCATCATTGCATTGAATACGATCACTAAACTGATTGAATTCTAAACGTTAGTGTGAATCTCGTAGAGTAATATATTATAAACGGGTAGAAGACCTTCTCCCTAATATCCAACTGGTACAGCGATATTAGCGCCTTACCGTGTCTGGCTGCTCAACTACCAACGTTTGGCGGTTCGTTTAAAATTATAGGTTTATGAATTTAGGGTGCTGCTACTGGTTATACATTCTTGATCAAAAAATGTACTATGTGAAATAATAATCTTACTTAAACATATTTGATAAAACTTGTATCTAAAAATAGTAAATACGATTTAATAGCAATAATTATTGCAATATATAAATTATAAATATAAATTGAGTTGTAAATGTAAATTGATTAAGTTTTGTCGAAGTAACGTAAACATTTTCTTGCGATAAAAAAATGTATGCTATGGCATAAAAATGTATAAGTAATACTTTATATATTACAATAATTAATTATTACTATTAAATGGTATATTATTACTATTTTCGATATGTTTTATAAAATATATTTAAATATAGGTCAAAATTCTTATTTAATCTTGATAAAGCAGACCTACCACAAATTATTATTGTTCCAAAAAACTTATTTAACATAAAACTGTAATGCAATTAGTAAAATATTTTATTTACAATTTAAAATAATCAAATATAGATTTTCAAATAACAAAATATAGGACAGCATTCGTACTTCGTCGCGAGGTTTTTCTTCCATCAGGAATCAAAGATATGTCTGAGAAATGACAAATACGTTTCTTTTGATAAACATCAAGTCCATATTTGCAATTGCTCCTTTTTCGCATTATCATTTCTTCCTTTACGGGATGTGGGATATGTAAACGCTCCTTACCTATATAATTATAATATACTTATAACGTTTAAATTTAAGGTACTTCAATTTTACCTTCATAAACACACTCGGGTAGGTACGTAAAGTAGAAAACTATGACATACTAAATGAATTTTAACACTTCACTAGCAAGGTACTAGGTAATAAATGAACACAGGGACACACTTAAATAAACGAGACCGCAAGCAAGAAATGAAACGATAAACGACGACGCTACACGGGTATAACAAAACTAACCTATGAACAAAACAACAAAATGATGAGTCACAACATTCAAAATTAAAGTCGATAATGCCGGCATTGCTATACCAAGTGGCATCCTAGTGGCGCCATCCCTGGTCTGGCCGCTGCGAATTAATGCAACCACTTCGGCAATATGAGTTGCCATAGCATGGTGAATCTGTTGTCTATTGAAATAAGTTTGGGTTGTCACATAATAATTGCCTAAGAGATTCTGATAGAATAAAAAGCCTGCCCATCGAGGGAAGCCATTGCGACACATTACCGAATTGTTTTTGATCATTTATTGTAACCAATCTAAATGTGAACAGTCGTCCCCTGTCTAGGAAACAGTCACCTTGACAAATCCTGACAATAGACCCTGCAATCGTTATCACCGCTGATGCAATAAATTATTCGCAATTAATCAAGCGATTAGAGCCGCGCTTGTTCTGTTAAATAAATAACAATTAAATCGTGAAGGTCAGCGTTGAAGAAATCAGTTGTTGCTACCAGAAATAGGTGAGCGGCGCGCGGCGTATCAAATATAATAATAATAAATACATTTATTTCTTCCCAACATAATATATAAAATTTTTATTTGTTACTCGTTTCGAAACGTCAATTTATCAAAACACCATATTAATTAAGAAAATTTATTTTCACAAGCTACTGAAATTTTTCCAAGTTAACTGTCAAATTTCTAAGTTAGTGGCATTATTTACACTAGAGAATTCTGTTTTATTTGTATTATATAGGCCAAAAATCATGGTCAACCACAACTGTTATTTCCGGTAGTACAACAACTGTTATTTCCGGTAATAATTTTATTACATAGATATTTGGAAGACTTATGGAGAAGCAACTTGTGTTAAAAAAACAAAGCGAATGAAAGTCTTGTTTTCTTCATATTCAGTCAACTTCCAATTGTCGAAATTTATGAGAAATATGCCCATATTTTTTATATCAAATATTAGGTGAATGCTGGAATTCTGATTTTTTTGTATTCTTTCGGCATCAAAATCCGTTAACAATATCACAATAGGCGAATTGAGATATTACCAATGACTGACAGAGCATGACTTTTAAATTTTATATTAAAAAGTGCCTTCAATTGTATAATAGCTTCAAATTATAGAAGCCCCTTTTAATAATTAGATTACTTGACTTTTAAACCGGAAAGTGTAATCAATAATTAATCCAAGATTATTTACTTCATAGACAGATCTAGAAATCATCAAAAAATTAATTCATTTGTAACGCGTATTGAAACATTATTTCTGACCATATCCAAAATAGCTCTCCTTCCGAAAACAATTGCATATGTTTTTCATACATCGATATAAATTATAAATAGAGAATAAGCTTTAGTTGTCGAAACAAGACTATCCAACTATTGATACATTTTATCAGTAGCTAAGAGAACAAACTTGCTAATAAGTATAAA